>BLSH010531698.1:2096316-2115527 GCA_018402905.1 Glandirana rugosa
CCCCCCCCCCCCCCCCCCATACACACTCTGCCTACCTTACCTTACACATACTACCCTTGCAGCCGCTATGCAATTTTTTTCAATTTTAGACCAGAGACGGGTCAACCTTGAAGAAGTGTTTAGGGCACAGACAAATAACACTAATAATGATATTGAGAGTCTTATGCAGAAACTGGGACATAATATGGAGAAGAAAGTGAATTTATGGTGGGACATTCATACTTTTGAACAATACTTAAAGGAAAACATGGTACCCAGGAGACTCCGATGGGAGCTACCACCTAATGATGGTCTTTCTGATAGAGAATCTCTACAGGAGTGGTTTGAGTTTTTCAATAATAAGAGCCTAGAGGGACTAAAATTTCTGCTCAAAAGGAAACAAAGACAAATGAAATTAATAGATCAACACATTACAGAATTGAAAACCGAATTAGACCCATACAAAGAGCTGGTAGATTTTAAAAAATTCTCCACTCAACTTAATAAAGATCTGATAGCTAAAGATTTAGAAGTACAACAAAGGAAAACAAAAAAATACCATAGAGATTTGACGGACTATTTGGCGGATCAAGTGTTTAAATGGCAAAGTAAATTGGATGAACTACAGTCTATATCAGTACAATCTACACCGGTGAGAGAAGTTAGGATCCAACAGGAAGCGCCCAATACCTCGCAATACTCAGCACCCCTGAGAAAAAGGAGAAGAGATCTACACCCCCATACACCAAGACGTAATGAGGAAAGAGGCGCTCGTCCTCCACATACACCACAAACACAGTATGAACAACAGCAGTGGCAATGCACTCCAAGGAATAATTTTAGAAAACCATGGCAAAAACCCGAGAAACATACCCAGAATTGGAATTGGAATGAGAGACATGCAGGTAACCCATGGGTTTATCACCAACAACGTGACTATTATGGATATAGGGATAGAAGCCCGGTGCCGACGTACAACAGATATGACCCAATCAGTGACTATGAAGAGCCATCCTATTATCAACAATCCCAGCAAGAATACCGCCGGAGTTCTTTTTTAGACAGGGACAGGAGGGACTACCCACCCAGGAGAAGAACCCAAGAGCAACATTGATCACCAAGAAGGAGACTACAAGAAGTCCCTTTATCACAAAGGAGAAGACCTCGAGAAGAGACACCAGGAAACGAAGATGTAGGAGAGGATGCAGAGCGGGTAAGAGAATCCAAGAGAAGAAGAGACCAATAGAAGAAGGAATCTTCAACCTTAGTGGACAGACCCTTACCTCGGAAGAAATAGTGGTATTAGATAGAGGCCTAAAACATGCATACATTCGCCTCCTCACACATTCAGAAATGTGTGAGGAAAATTAACATAAAAAATACTTACTGAATAACCAACGTGCCAATTCTGGAATGACTACCACAAAGACCACGCTAAGGAATCAGTCATTATTCAATCCACAGGTACACGATAATCAACATATAGAGGTGTTTAAGAATCTAGTATTCTAGGATCTTGAGGAGTTGAAAATTAAGAAAATCCCAGATCCGATACATATAAAGAAAGGGATACAATCCTTGATGAAAAGAAAGAACCTAGTTATTTGACCAGCAGATAAAGGAGGTGGAGTCGTGTTGCAATCTAAATAAAAATATATGACAGAGATCAACATACAACTAGATGACTCCACCACCTATTTGAAGTTAAGGGGGAATCCGACTATCCAATACAAAAAAGAATTAGAGAAGCTAGTACATCTGGGCATCAAAAAGGACATATTAAACAAAAAAAAAGCTGGTTCCCGAATCGTGCAGAATACCTGTAATTTACACCATTCCAAAAATACATAAGGATAAAGACAACCCACCAGGTAGGCCAATGGTTAACGGGATAGATTCCCTTACAGCAAGAATGGGACAATATATTGATCTTTTTTACAGCCAGCGGTCAAATCCACCAAAGCCTTTCTAAAGGACACTAAACATGTGCTACAAGTTATACAGACCTTACCAGTGTTAGAGGGATGGAGCCTGCTAGCTACAGCAGATGTTTCCTCCTTCTATACAATCATTAAACACCACCAGGCATGTGAAGCAACTAAATGGGTCCTTAGACACTTTAGTCGATTGCAGTGTTCACAACGTAAATACTTAGTGAAATGTATAGAACTCTGTCTGAAAAACAATTACTTCTGGCACAACCAAGCATACTATAAGCAAATAACAGGAGTAGCTATGGGGGCAAAATTTGCACCCAGCGTAGCCAACATGCCCCCCGAATTGGCGATGTACAAAAGATACATTGACGACTTGATAGTCATATAGAATGGAAGTAGAGACTCTCTAGTAACCTTCTTTAATTATCTAAACAACAATGACAGAATATTCAACTGCAATGGACTATACATGAGAAACAGATTGACTTTTTGGATCTCAACATCAGACTAGAAGGTAATCAGCTATTAACCAAGACTCACTTTAAAGATGTCGATAGGAACAGTTAACTGTCCACCAAAAGCTGTCACTTTAAACCCTGGCTGTACAACATACCGAAAGGACAACTAATAAGGATAAAGAGGAACTGCACAACAGATGAAGATTATATCACCCAAGCAAGTATGTTAAAAAGAAGGTTTGTAGATAAAGGTTACTCTGAGGACTGCATTGGGAAACAGATCAACGAGGTCAACCGTATGGATAGAGACCTCATGCTACAAGAGGGTACTCAACGACCATCAACATTTTCAGAAGCCCCTCCCCTTATATGGATTATAATGTCCAGCATAAAGAGGTGGAAAAGCTAATATTAAAACACTGGCATATCCTCAAGGGAGACAGACATTTGAAAACCATTTTACCCGATAAGCCCAAGTTTGTGTACAAACGAGCCCCCACTATTAGAGATATGTTGGTAAAAAGTGTAATAGAACCTCCACCCAAAAACACGTTTACCTTTTTTTTTTACGGGCACTGGCTTCTATCCTTGCAAACATTGTTTTGCGTGTAAACACGCTAACAAACAGAAGAAGACTGAATTTAAAGCTACCTCAACTGGACAAATACATCCCATTAAAGAATTTATTGAATGTAGTACAGAAGGGGTAGTCTATGTATTACAGTGTTCATGCAACCTACAATACGTGGGTAGGACAAAGAGAGCGCTAAAAGTTTGAGTCAAAGAACACATACAGAACATCATCAAGGGTTTTCCTAAGCATAGCATATCCAAACATTTTGCGACAGTACATAACAGGGACCCCTCCCATTTACAGTTTTGGCTATAGAGAAATATAAAAATTCATGGAGGGGGACCATAAAGTTAGAACCCTAAGCCAAAAAGAATCCAGATGGATCTACACCTTGGGCACTCTTACACCCAAAGGTATGAATGTGGAGTTCGATCTGAATAGCTTTTTGAGTAACTACTGATACTAGCGATTGAGGTAATTTAAGAAACATCTGTATGGGTGTCATGTTGGTTTTTCCATGCCTCGTCATTTATGCTTACTCTATTGTATGTATATACCTCCCGCTCTACTTCCGGTATAAGTGTTTATATATATTTTCACTTTATTTTTATTATGGTATTTATGTACATTAATGTCTCATACTCAGATCCATCCCTTTGGGTCGATGAGTGGGGCTTATTTTATGTAGAACACCTGAGTTCTGAGGTTGGCCTACAGCACATGGACACTGTAAGAATCACCACTCTCAGCCCTATTACCACCTCAGTGTTCATAATACCTTTTTTATTTTTATATATTTTTTTGCCCTTTTATATATTTTTACATTTTATATATATTTTTATATATTTTGCGTATGGCCTGTTTACTATTTAATTTATTTTACATTATTTCTGACCAGGCACTGTATAGGCGCTTGAACATCTAATCTATTCTTCTATTTTTACTAGGCTTGATTATAGCTACTGGTGGGCTTGTGACGGCTTAGGCATTTAGCTAGTGTTCATACTAGTGGCCGATCCCTCTAGCCACTAATATTTAGTATTTTGTCAGCATATTTTATGCTGACATGTTCTATACATATTTTACTTTGGTCCGTGGCTGGGTCCGCTTGCAAGATCTTTAAGTGACACTGATATAATGACTGCCATAAGGCTGTGTTCCTGATCTGCAGCAGAATAGTGTACAGGACAGACAAAGTATGCCATTTATATGGATACACCTTAATAAAATGGGAATGGTTGGTGATATTAACTTCCTGTTTGTGGCACATTAGTATATGTGAGGGGGGAAACTTTTCAAGATGGGTGGTGACCATGGCGGCCATTTTGAAGTCGGCCATTTTGAATCCAACTTTTGTTTTTTCAATAGGAAGAGGGTCATGTGACACATCAAACTTATTGGGAATTTCAACGGTGTGCTTGGTTTTAACATAACTTTATTCTTTCATGAGTTATTTACAAGTTTCTGACCACTTATAAAATGTGTTCAATGTGCTGCCCATTGTGTTGGATTGTCAATGCAACCCTCTTCTCCCACTCTTCACACACTGATAGCAACACCGCAGGAGAAATGCTAGCACAGAGACAGAGTTAAACGCACAAGGAATGGCAGGATGATAGTCAACGGGGATCAGTCACCACAACTTCCCACTACAGCCAGCCACTCTATTGCATCTTGAACTCCATCATTCATAAAAGACATAAAACCTCCACGTAGTGTAAAACCATCTCTCACGAATTTAATTAAAAAGTAGAACACTTACATCAAGTTTGAAGTTAGAGGCATATCAATGGAAAATGTGATCACATAGGGAATCCGGAAGGCGCATTGACATGGAGCAGGCTCAAAATGAACCAATGCGTTTTGTCCTCACAGACATCATCTGGGATATATATATATATATATATATATATATATATATATATATTTCATGTTTTAAAAATGTTACTACGTTTCCTTATACCATACAGAAAGAGAAGGAAGGTTATCACTGATGGCTTCCATGATGAGAATACTAGTTCTAGTACTTCGTAATCCACTGACCTGCAGATGTATGCTTTTACTAGGCTTTTTGAGCTGCATAGTTGTTTCCAGTCAGTGTGTCAAATTGTACAGAAGCTAGAGACAGATGGAAAACAGGCAAGAGGTTAGCAATAACAGCCCTTGTACTTCTGTCAGTTTACTTTTAACACTGTCCATTCATAGATGGGTCCCAGTGCTCCTTTACATATGTAGTTTTAATGAAAAGGTTTGTAATTCCTTTCCTTGGTTCATGCATAAGTACCCACTAAAACAGTCATCTGCTTTATATGTGCTTCATAATTCACATATAGTCATTCCTTTGAAGCTATTCCGCATCATCATCATCTCCATTTTTAGGCCCCTTATTTGGCACCCCACAGCTGCTAGATTAAGACTGGAGCAGCTACAATGCTCTAAAGATACTAGGGGGGTGGCATTCACCAACCCATGGTTGTACTATTTAGCCTCCTAAATGCAGCACATAGCAAGAGCCATACAGCCAGAAACTGCCCTAGAGCTGAACCTTGTTGACTTAACCACTAAGCTCCTTAGATTCACGGTTGGGACAGAGGTCACTTGTGGCCTGGAAGCATTGCACTTGGTAAATCAAATAAATTGTACCCTACCTATAATCTAATGCAGAAAATCTGGAATAAGGTCAGGGCACTACAGCAGGTCAAAGGGTTCACTAGGTTTAGCCCCATATCAGATAGTAATCACTACAGTGAGCTTGGGAAATTACAATATGGCCGGAAATGGCAACAATATAGGGCTACTCACCTATAACAAATCTTTAGTAATGGTGTATTACGTGCTGTTTCTGCTCTCCAAACGCAGTTTTTGCTCCCCTCAGCCATGCAATTTAATTATTTGCAACGCCAACATGCGGTCAGGGCCCAACAAGGTGCCGATTTATGAATGCAGAGCCCCACTCACATTTTCAATTACATGTATGAGGTAACTTCCTATAAGGGGTTCATATCTTGCAGTTCTGCAATGTTACATAATATGTTCCTTCCAGATTGTACTAGTAAACTGATCTCCCAATGGGAATGGGATGTTGGGACTTTTGAAGAGGAACAATGGGAAGAGACTTTATTAGCAGTTACTCAGTGTTTTCTTAATGTTGCTCAATGTCTGTCCCAACTATACTTGCTCCTGCGAGTCCACTATACACCTGCTAGACTAGCTAGAATGGGTGTGCATGATGATCCCACTTTCATGGCGATCTGATACATCTTCTATGGCGATGCCCAACGCTGCATATATAATTGAAGGGGTTATAGGCACTATTAACCGGGTCTTTCAGGTCCAGATCTGAGAGAACCCTAAACAATATTTGTAGAGTATAATAGAGGATGTTTCCGTTGAAGACGCCCCTAAGCAAAAAATCGCCAGAGCTCTTTTTCAGGCTTGAAAATTAATTTTGAGATACTGGAATTCTACAGAGTCTCCCACAGTGAAGGGATGGATTGCTTAAATGGGTAACACTATAAGATTAGAAAAATACATTTACCAACATAGGGGTAGTGCTTGCAATTTTGACAAACTTTGGGCACCCTGGTTGGGTGTGCCAGGCTTAGCCCCAGTAGATCTCATTCTGGACCGAATATTATAACTGAGGTACTGTGGATTTGACACGTGTACTGAGGATCTTTTTTGGGGGAGAAAGGAGGATTTATAATTTCATAAGATGCCTGTATGTTTGATGTTTGAGATTATGCTCTGTATTGATGTTCTGTGTCTGAGCCGTGAAGATGATTCTCTATTTTTCTATGATTCTCACAAATTCTGTATTGCTCTGAAATCTGTAATATTTATCTTATATTTACTAAACAGTCTTTCTTGAGATAAAAAAAACAGTGATCTGATCTTTACCTAGATCATAGTAATAAAAAAACATGGTCATCAGAACAACTTGGCAACTTTAGGCCTTATCTATACTCTATTTTAAATTTATATTCCTAAAGATCATGGGATGTGTAAGGCCCCAGTTCCAGGCCTTACAGTTCCCCAACTAATGTATCACAGGTGGGGAACCTGCTTTCACAAAGCGTAGAGCAGCTTACCAGGACTTTGTTGCAGCAGCTGGGTAGATGGTGGTGAAAGTCACAAAGTAAGCACAGATAGCCCGGTGTACTTGTTCGATTAATGGTGATGAAAACGCTGACAAGGGCCGAGGCACCAAATCTAAGGGACAACCTGGTCTTCTGTATACAATGTGTATATATCAAATATATGAAACTCGCTATGTATTGTAAAAATAAAAAATGTCCATATAGTCCAGTGCTTCAAATAAAGTTCTTTAGATTCCCACTGAATATCACCACGTGTATATAGAAGAAAGCCGACACCAGCTTACCAGAAATAGTGGACGAGCATACGCCCACTGGGTCAAATTAGGCAAAAAGTCTGTATCTAAAAGCTTATCCAACATTCACCCCTGATTGTGATCCACCACCAAGTAAAATGGATTCTTACCAGATCCAGTGGACACAGTCTGGCATACACCAGCTGAGTCAATGTATGCAAGGGTTATATTGCACCGATGGTGTTTACAGCTGAAAAACTCCTCTCAGAACCCACTAGTCTTACAGCTCAAAAACGCCCCCCCAAAACAGTTGATAACAGCCTGTGTGTGCATGGACTAGGATAACATGATGGGGAGTTCATTGACTGTAGAAAAAACGTCTGAAGCAAAAAACAGCAGCTGTAAAAATGTCCAAGAACATCCTGTGTGTATGAGGCCTTAAAGACAGGCAAAAGATAATGTACAACCTCCAGTACAAAAATGTTGGGGTGCTGTATAAAATTTACATAATTACAATGCAATGATTTGCACATCGTATAAACCCATATTTTATTCGCAATAGACAATAGAAAACTTATCAAATATTTAAACTAAGAAAATATAAGATTTTAAGAAAAAAAACAAGGGAATTTTGAAATTAATGACAGCAACATGTCTCAAAAAAAGTTGGAACAGCACATGTTTACCATAATGTAGCATCCCCTCTTATTTTTACAACACTTAGTAAACGTTTGAGAACAAAGGAGGCCAATTGCCGGAGTAATGGGAGAGGAATGTTTACTATTGTGAATAAAATATCGGTTTATGAGATTTACAAACAGGGCTGGTGCAAGGAATTTTGACACCCTAGGCGAAACCTCATTTTGCCGCCCCCTTTGGCTCTACCCCTGACTCCAGCCCCTTTGCTCTGTCAATTTATACGATGGAGGTGGCGGAGGCAGAGATTTTTTGCAGAGCCTCTCTACCCATTTCTTTAGCCGTGGTCCACAGGCCCGCACCTGTGCCCCTGGATCCGCCTCATTTTACCGCCCTGGGGTGCTGCCAGCCACGGCTCTCCAGTGACATGAGTGATTGATGCAGAGCAGTGACGGATCAACAGCAGATGGGCGCCCCTGGTGGTACTGGCGCCCTAGGCAGCCGCCTACTTCACCTAGTGGTAGAGCCGGCCCTGTTTACAAATCATTGCATTGGGTTTTTCTGTAGATTTTACACATCCTCCCACTTTTTTAGAATTGGGTTTGTATATGAAAACCCAATTACTACCTAGTAGCACCAACTAATACAAAGATTCTTCACTACCACAGCAGGGGCAGGTATGGAATAAGTATACAGTACATACATTTGTTCAAGCTGGACCAATGCAACCAATAGAATCCATATCTGGAGTTCAGTAATAAGAGGGGCTAATATAAACATGTATGCATCTGCAGTTTATTTTAATCCTAGTTCTAGTCGAACCGTATGTATGTGACATAGTAAAAATACTTTTACAGTGTTCCGTTAAACTATACAAAATCCATTGAAGAGTGACCAGATAAGACCAGATCTAATTTATGTGGCAGCATGACTGGTAGGTTATAAAACTGTTGAACATTTGTAGTAACAAAAAAATAAAAAATGATCATCACAGCAGCACAAAATACTTGTGACAGCCTGAACAGTAAGACAGATAATACTACCGATTGTGTCAGCATTATAGCGAGTCTAACTGCAGGGCAAATGTTCACACTGGTAAAATTGTTACTCCAATTCACATCAAAATGACCTTCCTTACCTGTACTTGTCTACTGTAAGCCCTTGGGATGCCAATCTATCTACAAAATTATGATGGTACTTTAGAATAGAATCTAACAACCATGTATATAGCTGGATTTCATCAAAATGTATTTGTTTCTTTAATAAGTAATATATTTTCTTTATATTGAATGTATCTTTCTTTCAAAATATGCAACCCATGACAACAGCCTAGGTGAATAGATGTCAATCGACTGCTAAAAGCATTGAAAGCGCCTATCTGACATAAGCTTAAAAACCATGCTTTATCATGATTAGCTGAATCCATATTATAAAAATGTATATACTGTCTTAGATTATGTAGCTGTCCATATTCACCCATGTTTATTTCCATCAGTGACTCCACTGGAGATTTTTTCCCTTATTTCCTGTCTCTTTGACAACTGTCAAAAGTTGCTGTTGAGAAGTGCTGTTGATTGGAGCAGTGTTCAGGGAGTGTGTCAGATGCATTGCTTGTGACAGCCGTAGTAAGACTCTCTTATGTGCTGCCAGCTCAGGGTATTAGCGTCACTAGCACCAGGCACTCAGGGTACGTGCCCTGTAGCTCCTGCAGGGCGACCAGGTCCTTGATGCCATGATCCCCCATCACTGCAACAGCTAACATCTCTTCCCCTGGTTTCCTGTCATAGCAATGGACTTCAGAGCTGTAGGAAGCTGCCCCAGGCGCCTCATTGGCTCTGACTAGTCATATAACACAAGGGGGAGCCTTGGAAGAAGATGATCTCCCAGCATTCTTCTGTGCTTTATCTGAGGTTTGTAAGTTCAGGGTGGGAAGTGGAAATTGTTCTGGGGGACACAGTGGCTCTGGTGAGGGGGAATTAATAAAGGTTTGCCCTGGGGATGAGATGATTTGTTCCAGGGGGTGTGATTTGGAGGGTCAAAAGGATGTATCTTTGGAGGGGGTATTTTAGGGAGGAAGATATGTACTGGAAGAGGGGATTTGGAGTTGGGAGGCATAAAAGGATTTGTGCTAGGAGCGGGAATGAAGGGGGGATTTGGACAAAATAAGATTTGTGCTGAGGGATGACATTTGGGAGGGGGGATTTGAAATTGGGGGGTGGGGGGATTGGGGAGGGCAAAGGTTTGTACTTTGAGGAGGCACAACAATAAAGGAGATAATTTGTACTGGGAGAAGGTCTGAGTTTTTCAGTTTTTGTTGGGGGAGACTTTTGCCTTCCAGAAGAAATTTGTCCTAGAGAGTATGCAGATTAGTGGTTGAATTTTTTGGAAGGGGGAGGGTGTGGCAGGGGGAGAGGGCATTTCTGCTGAGAGAGGAAAATTAAGGAGAATAATGCATGTTATTCTGTGGTCTCCTGACCCCAGTACTCTGCACATTACACAGTCCTGACCCCTGCACTATGTGTAATGTACTCCCAATCCACAGCACCTACTGGGGGCTCCCTGTGGGGCCTCAGCAACCTCAGCTACATTCCAGGTGTTCCACCCGAACTAACTCCTCCCAGACTGGGCACACCCTGGGTATTTAAGGAGGCCTGCCCCTGCCTATCCAGATTGGGGACTGGTCAGGGCTCCTTAGAATACCCCAGATGGCTACACCTCCCTCCCAACTCTCTGTCCAGAACATTCTACCAGCTTCTGGAAAGAAGTGGGAGGTCCCGGTGACCTCCCCTGTGAATCACCCAGTCCTACCTGAGCCACTCCCAGCCCAGAAACAAAAACAATCAGGCCTACACTCAGTCAGAAAAAAAAATGCATATTACAGCGCAAACACAAGATACTTACTCCTGCCAGGCTGTTTAAAAGCATCTAAACATATATAGCAAAAAATGCAAAAATACGGGGGTTTGGTCACACTGAATGACCATGAAGTGCTTAAGCCCACTGACTGCTGCAAAGTACCCCATTTTAACAGTGGGTTCCTACACTAACCTTAGAGTGAATACTCCTATCTCTTAAACCATGGAAGCCAACGCTTCTCTTCATGGGAGACCAGAGGACTCATCCCATGGATCAGGTGGACACTGATTGGGGGTAATTAAGGACGATGGGGTTCACCAGCCCAAAAGGTCTGATCAGGACCACAACATACAAAAAGATACATATTTGGGGGGGAACACCCTACCAAACGCATGGTGCTGCTTGTAAGACCAACAGACAAAAAAAATGCATATTACAGCGCACACGTGATACTTACTCCTGCCAGGCTGTTTAAAAGAATCTAAATGTATATAGCAAAAATACGGGGGTTTGGTCACATGGCCATGAAGTGCTTAAGCCCACTGACTGCTGCAAAGTACCCCGTTTTAACAGTGGGTTCCTACACAAACCTTAGAGTGAATGCTCCTATCTCAGTCAGGCCTGACTAAATTTTCCTCACCTCACCAAAAGTAGGGGGGCACTACACATATAAAAAGTTAAGTTCCCCACCACTATGTACAATATATACACATTAGAACATAAATGCATGTGACAGTTGCGCATATGCATAAAAACAAGTATTGTGCTGCTGTACATGTTACATATCGCAGCATGCATCCGAGGGGCAATGGAAAGGCTTTTAAAGCTATGCCTATGAACAATTTTGGATACCAAAGTTCTCATTTCATGGGCTTGCCTAATTTTAAGACTTGACATGTTTGGTATCTATTTACTCATTGCAACCCCATCTTTTATAGTTACAAAAAAAAAGTGGAAAATCTATTGTGTCTGTGTGCACTAAAATTAACTTTAGTATATTTATATTTTTTATTTGATAAACGTGTGCGCTAATAGTCACATGACATAAAAATTTGCAACTATCACTTTATTTTCCTTAGTCTTTGGGGGGCTTTGACTTTGACTAAGCTTCAAGCCTAAAATGTGCATTTTAATATGTGCTGATACTTAAAAAATTGCTCAGGTAGAAAATTGTATACTTACACTTTTGCAGGCAAATCATGAATAAACCGAGCGTTATAATTGTTACATGTCCTCATTCATACTGCAGTGTGTAGCATAACAAATATACATAATATAAAAATATTCCAAAATTACAGCTTATCATTTTAGATACCCTTTTCTCGAAACATCAGCAAGTAAAACTCCTGCTTAGTTCTCTTTGTTTATGAGGCAGCTGGGGAGCTGTGTTTGCCATAATTAGTTATGTCTGTGCTGTTAGCAAATCTCATCTGATCATTTGTAAACTAGATTTAAACAATGTTTGTCCTAACAAATGGTTAAACATTTAGAAGCTGGGCTTCTCCATGTTAATAAAAAGGAGATCATCCTGTTCTCAGTCTTTCTATTGGGACAGACTCACACTAAAATTGTTCAGAAATGCTTGCGGTCAGCCATGACACCTTCACCTAAGATAATAATCTTCATCAGCACACCTTGGTATAATGATAATCTTGGCTTTCATTCACTTAAAGTAACAGCAATCACAGGCTGACCTTGCAGGAATTCTTTTTCAAACCAAACTCCTAAGAATTATCCAAAAGGTAAAAAGTATTTTAAAAAGTTTTGCTGTATAATGGGAACCCATAACATATAGTGGGGTAGTCCTCAAAATGACTGCCAAAGTAGTAATTCACTTTAACCACTTAACAAAACAAATTGCAGTGCCAAGAGCAGTGGCGGCTGGTGTTCTTTTTTTTTTGGGAAGGGGGGGCGGCAAACAACCCCCCTGGTTGGTCGGTTGGCGCCCCCTGGCACTAACCACATCTAGGTTGTGGGCGGCTTGCGAGCTCCTACGAGCAGCAGGCAGTGGCCGGGTTGTGGGTTCCTACAGACGGGTTGTGGGCTCAAACGGGTGGCGGGCAGCGGCTTCTGTGTCCTCTCCTCCTCTTCTGCATCACAGCAGCTTCCAATATGCGGATCCTTCCCCCTCCTTCTAGACATCCAATAGGATTGCCTGTTCTTTCAGCCAAATGGGTGACAGATCTCAACACCCGCTTCCTGATTGGCCGGGAGAAGGATCAGTGTGGTGATAGGCCTCAGGTCTCTTTCACACGGGCATTCCGTTTGTCCGTTTTTCATCCATCCATTGACGGCGTGCATTATACACAGAGTGCCGAGATCAGAAGTACATAATGCACACAATTCAGGGGTCAGGAGTGTGTAATGCAAGGGTCAAATATGTGTAACACACAGAGCGCAGGGGTCAAAGGTACATAACGTAAAGAGTGCAGAGGTCAGGAGTGTGTAATGTAAGGGTCAGGGATGTGTAACACACAGAGCGCAGGGGTCAATGGTACATAACGTAAAGAGTGCAGAGGTCAGGAGAGTGTAATGTAAGGGTCAAGGATATGTAACACACACAGTGCAGGGGTCAATTGTACATAATGCAAAGAGTGCTGGGTTTAAGAGTGTGTAACACATAGTGTGCAGGAGTCAAGAGTGTGTTATACACAGAGTGCAGGGATCAGAAGTACATAACTCAGAGAATTCAGGGGTCAAGAGTGTATAATACACGGGATGTAGAAGTCAGGAGTGCGTAATGCACAGAGTGCATGGGTCAGACATAAGTAATGCACAGAGTATAGGGATCAGGAGAATCTAATTCTGTAAGTAGTGCAGTGTAGCATATAAGGTGTAGTGGGTCATGTTTGCAGTGTATGGCACAGCATACAGACTATGGAGGTACCCGTGGCAATTTAAGTCCCCATTTACATTTTCCAGCAGAACAGAGCACCTGTTTACAGCATGGCAGCCACTGCACACAGGAAAACTCATCATTGTTGAAAGAAAGAACAAAGAATAAAGTGTCCTAGCACATGTTTTTAAGTTAGTGTATAATGGATTTTTACGCTATTTTGTAATGCATCTGAACAATGGAAATTTTACATTTTTTTTTTTAACATGTGTTGTACATGCATTTTCCTTTCCTTATAATATAAAACATGTTCATACAGAACATAAACAATTCAATGCTCTGCTAAAAAAAAAAAAGAAAAGAAAGCATTTTTTTAGGCCCAGAAGTGTGAACGGGACTTAAGCAATGTTATTTTTAATTTTAAAATACAATTGTATTTCTTTGCTGCCAAGGCAAAAGACAAACCATAAATCTTTCTCTATGAATTTAGAATTCAGAACTCTTTTTTTTCCTCTTGGTTGGCTTTGCATGTTCTCAGCAGGCTCATAAGATGATATTAAAATATAATTTGAAATAATGCCTTTTATTAAGCAAAGTGAAAGTTTTGCTTCACAGCAATCCCTTTTTTTTATATTATTAGTATTATGAAACCCTGAATACTGGATATTGTTTTTTCTTTGTATGCAAATTATACTGAATTCCATGAGGTACAACAGAAATTATGAAATGTATGTTAAAATATTTTGCTATTATAGCTGACAGGCAAAGAATCTTCATCTTCAGTTCTGCTGGGAGCATCGTAGAATGAATTCGTTGTATCAGTCATAGCTTTCTTTATTAAAAAAACAACTTTTTATTGTTTTTTTTTTTTTCCATTTTCTGTACCAGAAACATGTGATGCCAAATTCCCTTGGCTGCTTTGTATACATTTGTATTCCATTAATGGCCCATTCCTACACCACAGTGAAAATCGTGGCATTGGGAATACCCTAAGGCAGTGTTCCCCAACCCTGTCCTCAAGGCCCACCAACAGGTCATGTTTTCAGGATTTCCATTATTTTGCACAGGTGATTTGATCAGTTTCACTGCCTTAGTAATTACCACAGCTGATTCATCTGAGGGAAATCCTGAAAACAAAGAAAGTACTTAACCATATCTCTCTAGTCATAATATATCTAGTACATAGGTGTGTGCAGCCCATTGCATTAGGGTGTGCACCCCAAAGCTCAAACACACATTTGCCTTTCTCTGGAGCCTCAGCAGAATAGGAAGTGCTCTGTGCTGAGCAGCTTCCTGTTCATTTATAAACAGAAGCATAGTAAATTTTTATTTTATATAATTTTATTATGCTTCCGTTATGAATGAACACGGTAAGTGTGTTCACTTAGAAAAGGAAGGCACCAGTAAATTACACATTTACTAGCCCTTTCCCCCACTTGTCCATCCTGAAACATCCCCTGCAGCAGCCAGGGGGAAAAGAGAGGAGGGAAGCCAACAGCACTGTGGGTTTGGGAGCCCAACATGGGAGGAAGCTCGTGCACGCCTATGATCTAATATGTGCTAGTACTTTCAAAGAAAACACAGGTTATTACCTGAAAATCGCCATTCCAGGAATCTTTAAGGATGGTCGCATGAAAGACAGAAACCTAAGCACAAAGAGGTTTAAGCTCTTCCACAGCTTCCTTCCTTCAGCACTGACAAAGACTGACCCAAAGGCCGCTGCTGCTGCAAATTTTGCACAAGAGAAGAACACAACCATCCTGAAGGATTCCTGAAAAAGGTGTTATCAGGTAATAACTGTGTAAAAAACGTATAACCAATATGGAGCTTGCTCCAATTGACAATGTAAAGCAGGGGTGCCCAACCGCTGGCCCCCGCGGCACCCTCTGATGTGGCCCGCCACATCCTGCTCTGGGATGGCGGGTCGGCAAGCCATCCCGAGCATCAGTGGGAAGAACACAGCCGCATTAGAGGAAGCAGAGCCGATGCTTCCTGTATAACGCCGGCTCCTTCACAGGTGGAGTGATACTAAATGTACTCCACCTGTGATAGGAGCATCGGCTCTGCTCTTCACTGCAGCCGCATGCTCCTGTCACACTGATGCTCGGGGATGGCGGGTCGGGACTTGGGAACCCGCGATCTGGGACAGCAGCCAGTAGTACCCACCAGCTGTACCAGTACCAACCAGCAGTACTAGTACCCACCAGCAGTACCAACCAGCAGTACCAGTACCCACCAGCAGTACCTGCCACCCACCAGTACCAGCCAGCAAGTAGCGAGAAGTACCAGTACCAGCCAGCAGTACTCAACAGCAGTTCCAGTGCCAGCCAGCAGTACCAGTACCAGCCAGCAGTACCTGTCAGCAGTACCCACCAGCAGTACCAGTAGCAGCCAGCAGTAAGAGTACCTGTCAGCAGTACCAGCCAGCAGTACCAGCGTAAGAAAATGGGAGGTGATTACACAAATAATAATGCAGACATTAATAAATAATAATATTAATCCACGCCCATGTCTCACCTGGCATGGTAATTTCTTGCACCAGCACCAGTCAGCAGTACCAGCCAGCAATACCAGCCTGCAGTACGCACCGGCAGTACCAGCCAGCAGTATCAATGGGCAGTACCCACCAGCAGTACCTGCCCTAGGAGGACAGCCAGCCGCAGCCATACCTGCTTGGGGGACAGCAGTGGCCAGCGATACCTGTAGGAATCCTAAGGAAGAAGTGAAGATTGAGGTCAGTTGACGCACAGGTAAACCGCAGTGCATTAGTGTGAAAGCAGCCTTAGGCCCCTTTCACACAATCGGTCCGATCGGGTCCGCCTGTCTGTTTTTCAGGTGGACACAAATGGACTCTCCATTCACCTCTATAGAGCGGCAGATGTAAGTCACGGTTCACATTGCTGCGGTGTGAATTTTCTGCAAATTTAATATGATTACAATGCAAGTTTTTTCAGTTTAGTTTGATTTCTACATGTGTTGGTGTGAATCTACTGCAAAGCTGTAGCTGGAGTTAGAGGGGGAAGCTATCGCAGTGATGTGAATGGGAGATTGCGTTTTCAATCTGTGTTCTATTGTGGTCTATGGAGCTGAATTCGCAACGCATAGCATCGCACACCGATCAAACTCACACAGGACCTTTTTTTTTCACGGATTAGATTTGCAACACATCTATGTGAACTGCCCTGATAGAACACTACGTTATTGAAGATAAATTCGCAGTAGAGTTCGCAGCAGTGCGAACCCAGCCTAAACGAACTTGTGTCCTTTTACACCCGCCTATCTCCAATTCGATCCGCTTAAAAAAACAGAAGGGGGTCTGTCCCATTCCGTCTGGGCGGATCGCAGCGGAGGGACCTTAGGGTGTTCGCGTCTGCTCTACATATGCAGAATGGACACAGATCTGTCATTCTCCTGCTACGCTCATTGTGGCCCCGCGACTGGTTACCAAGTCACTAAAGTGGCCTTAGCTCCTCAAAAGGTTGGGCACCCCTGATGTAAAGTGTCTAGTGAATTCTATACACCTATACCATAGGCATAGACTACCCCAAGAAAAGAAAAGAAAAATCAAGAAACAAATATAGGCATATATATATATATATACTGTACCTCGTGCTAAAATAAATACTCCTAATAATACGTTCATTGAAAAATGCATGGGAAACAAAGTGCTACCAAAATGGTTAAAACCTGTGCACGCAATACAACCTCTAATATACAGTATATTAAATATATAACCCAAATGATATATACTTATATAAAACATGCATAAATAACAACTGCTACCACTGTCTGAGGCTTTTTTCTTGCAACCCTCCCATACAAGCCACATTTGTGGAGAATTTGTAATATTCTTGTCACATGCACACAATGACCACTCTCTGTGTTATAAATTCCTGCCTGCAACTGCTTCAAAGTTGCTGTAGGCCTCTTGGTAGCCTCTCTGACCAGTTTCCTCCTGGCTCTTTCATCCCCTTAGGAGTCATGTCCTGCTCCAGGGAGGGTCTGTGTTGTACCAAATACTTTCCACTTCTTAATAACAGATTTCACATGTGCATCTAGGCATTGATAAAGCCGAATTCTGCCTGTTCACAACTTTATCCTGGAAATCTTTTGATCTTGCCTTGCCACCCAGGTGATTAGCTTCACCTGATTGAGTTTACAAGTCATCATAAGGAGGCAGTGATCCTTTTTCCAACTCAGTAATTCTTCTTTTGAATTTTTTTTTCTGACATTGTGGTGTTATATCTTTCACTTGGATGTTATAAGTTGCACCTATAAATACGGCTGGATAAAAACAAAAAATGTGCCTGTCTTCATTTCAGGATGCAAAGCAACAAAATGCATATTTTAAAGGGGGTGATTCTTTTCTATACCCACTGTAGATCAAGGCAGGTGGAAACTTCCCCAAATGATGGGTTCTACATGATTACAAACAGTGGGGCACTCTGGAGATGGATCATTTAGCCTCTTCTCAAGAAAGTCCACATGCAGTCATAACTGAACCTTGCCAAAAGGCACCTTTAAGATCCTGAGTCCACATGGAAAAAGGTGTTATGGTCAGATGAGAATAAAATTACATTATTTGGCCTCAACACCAAGCGATATGTCTTGTGGAAAGCCAATAGAGCGCACCATCCAAATAACACCATTCTTACAGTAAAGCATGGAAGTGTTAATATCCTGTTATTGGCGGGCAGGGCCACTGATAGGACAGTACAACCAGCCCTGTAGTACCGGCCCCGGTCACCAGGGGGGGCCCGAGCAGCTTTGTAATTCATTTCCATCTAAAAAAACTAACTAGCTAAATAGCTTTATCAACTTGCTCCTACTTGATTAGCAAGGTATATAATTCAGGTTAACAGAGGGGCCCAGGAGGTGAGAGCAGAAGAGGGACTTTTTCTCCATTTTCGGGCGCAGGCAGACAGTCCCTAGCCGCATGTTGCTCTGCTTCAGTGTACCTGCACAAACTAAAGTTCCGACAGCTCACTGTATGTTTTCCCCGGCAGATGGATTCCAATGTAATGCAGCTCCCCTTCAGCAATGCACAGGCAAGCAATCCCTCTACACACACATTAACACATCACACAGGCTATTGTAGAATGTGCAGTCTCCAGACTTCCCATTGTGTGCTACTGGTCATTATCATTATGATGATCAGAGCGCAGCAGGTGCTCTATGGCTCTGTCAGTGTCACATAGCTGCTGGGTGCTGACTTTCTTAATGACTGAACTGACTATTACAGACACACAGCACAGCCATAACACAATGCTGACTTTGTTATGGCTGTGCTGTGTTATAGCCTGTAATAGTCAGTTCAGTCATAAATTAAGAAAGTCAGCAACCAGCAGCCATGTGACACTGACAGAGCCATAGAGCACCTGCTGTGCTCTGATCATCATAATGATAATGACCAGGAGCACATGTGCGATGGGGGGGGGGCAGTAAAATCACACAGCCAAACTGGATTGTTCCAGCTCCCGGTGACAGCATGCATGGGGTCAGGGGCGGAGCCAGGGGTGGGGTCAAGGGGGGCCCTGTCAGGTAGGCTGTAGGGGGCCTCATGATTTCTAACAGTGGCCCTGTTGGGGGGGGGGGGGGGGTT
>BLSH010531698.1:2115537-2133195 GCA_018402905.1 Glandirana rugosa
GGTTCTGTGTAGCAGGGACTAAAGCACTTGTCAGGATAGAAGGAAAAATGGATGGAGCAAAATACTGTCAAATTCTGGAGCGTTCTTTGTCTGCTAGTTGGTTCCTTTCTAACTTGGTATGGATTGTCAATAACAATGTCAGGTTGTCATCTGGCTGCGACAGAAAGGAATAGTGTAGCTGTCTAATACAATATGCTTGTGTGACATGAACCCCCCCCATTTGCCCCCCCCCAGCCCCATACACTAGTGTCATTAGTGATATGAACCATCACTGGATTGACTCAGTCTCACTTCTTTTAGCTCCACATCCTATTTCCACCACTGGAGAGATTTTCACTGATCTGTTCCAATGGTGAAGAAAAGACTGACGAGTCCTTGTGTGGAACTGAGCCCATTGGACTTTAGCCATAACTGAGGTCATCAAGCCTAAGATGGATACGTGTCTCTAAAACACCCTCTTGGATGGAGACAAGCTTTTTTGCAAAGTAAAAAGAACCTTCTCTTTTTTTTGCCTTCCCTCACAAAATATTTATAGTTGCATCAAATTTATCATATAGCCCAGAAAGGAAATAGTTTGAGAAGGATGTTGTTGGATTTTTTCCAGTTTATTCTTCAGCCCAAGCGCATGAGGAAGGTTACAGTTTTTGAAGGCTTTCCAGAACTAATGGGTGTATTTTGTTGAAAAGCAAAAAATCGTGCAAACAAAAACACGGGTCTATGGACATTCCTTGAATTCTGGGAACTCTCTCTCAAAACTTCCCTGACTATATTTGTAAAAATCTGGGGGTGGGGGGGTGAGACGAGCCGAGCCTGAACAGAAAAGCTTGGTAATAAAAAAAATGAGCTCTCTCTGTTCTTTATTGTGAACCTGAGGATTTTTCTATTTTTCTAAGCCTGGTCTATATGAACATGAAGGTAAGCGTCCATCAGGTTGGTTGAGAGTGACCATGAAAGTGTTTTTAAAGGCAGAAGGTTTTTTACCTGAATGTATACTCTGCATTATAATAAAAAAAAGCTCTTCCCCCAGCCCCCCCTCATACTTCTCTGCACCCGATCTCGATCCGGCGATGTGCACTAGAGCAGCGGCTCTTTTGGCTCTCTCGCTCCTCATTGGCTCAGGGATGTACCCCTCAGGGCTCGTGTACACTTGCTTCAAAATGTGGCATTGGAGACACTTTTTTAAAGCACTCGGAATGCCAATCAAAGCACCTCTCACTACATAAAATGGCTACCTTACAGTCATGTTTGCAATGTTGCATTTAGTTTGCCTTGCCTTGCTTTGCTTAAAAGATTAAATCCCATGACACTTTCTAGGTGCTTGAAAGTGTAGCACAATCGAATGTGCTAGATGTAGATAGGTTTGTTGTTAGTTTAGGTAAAAATTAGTTTAGCTCAGGGCTAAGCCTGAGCTATGAATCTCGGTCAGGGTGTAGTGACTCAGGGCTGGGTTACTCATCCTAGCTTCACTGGTGTTTCCCCCTGTTTTCTGGGACATTGGAGAATGTTCTAGACATAGTGGGTGGAGGTTAGAAAGAGCAACTTGGCATATTAATGAGGGCTTCAGCCAATTCCCAGTAAAGGGCTGGCAGTGAGACATCCATAAGCCAGGATTCATAGCACCATCATGAACTGTAGCAAGCGTCCCTGTGAGTTGGTAACCGGTCGGAGACAGGGGAATCTTGAAACGAGGCTTGGTTCCGTGGAAGCTAGAGTCCCAGGATGATGACGTCACTGTACTGCGACGCGTTATCCGAGCGTGCTGCGATTGGTGTGGCAGCCGCGCTCCTTTATCAAGCTATAGGTCAGGACCAAAGGGGTTTGATTTATGTGCAAAGTAAAGGGCAGGGTGGGAACCAATGGAAGCAAAGGGGGAAGGTTTCAAGAATGTAACCAAACAACAGAGGGGCTGGAAGAGGGAGGGAAGGGAGGGGAGAAAAGGAAGAGGAAGGCAAAGGGATATAGTCTATACAGTGTGTATATGACAATATCATTAAAGGACACAGCATTGACAGTGCACCGATAAATAGTGCTAATACTTGTTTGCAAAAAAAAACAAACAAGTTTGGCTATAAATACTCTGAAGCACTGGCTGGTAGGATTGTGGACAGTGTACAATGTGTCACCTACATTTTTCACATTTCTCACATACACTTTGTTAGAGGCTGCAGGGTTTATGGCTAATGTGAAGAAAATAAAACCTGTTAAGGGTTCTGGAGCCTGGAAACTTAGTAGAGCTTTGGGTGGAATTAAGCCTCCATTCCTAGGTCTACATATTATATGGCAGCCAGACTTCAATATTAGTCTCAGTTTTCCACAGACCTTTATATTTTTGAGCTGACTGATTAATAGAGAATACCTGCTAGGCAGCTTGCGTGTGTGCATGCCCGGTGTAAGCATTGGTGCCAGATGCTCTATTTAAAGTAGCTCTAAAGCCTAAACACTTCATACCTTAATGCATTCCCTGCATTAAGTTAAAGAATGTTTAGGTATCTGTGCCCCCACCACCACTTATATTTACCTCACTCAGTCCAGTACTGTGCCCATCTGTAGCCTGTAGCGGCTCTCACCCTTCTCCCCACTCTTACAAGTTCTGCTGAGGTAGCTGGAGCCATTGGACAAATCCTGTGTCAAGGCAGCAGGCGTGACAGTGCTGCCTGGGATAGAGCCCGTAGATGTGCCAAAAT
Organism: Glandirana rugosa; assembly: GCA_018402905.1. Lineage (NCBI taxonomy): Eukaryota > Metazoa > Chordata > Amphibia > Anura > Ranidae > Glandirana > Glandirana rugosa. The sequence goes on from BLSH010531698.1 coordinate 2,118,222, forward strand.
AGGAAGTGACTTCCTATGGTGGCACACAGAGAAAAGGAGGAGCCAGGGGGGCGTGAGAAGAGAAGGTTCAGGGTTGCTCCGTGCAATTCCATCGCACAGAGCAGGTAAGTATAACATGTTTGTTATTTTTAAAAATAAAAATAAGTTTCCTTTATATTCACTTTAAGGGACAGCCTCTGTCTGTCGATGCTAACAGGTCTCAGAAAGTTCCCTATGACCTGACCTGGCTCTTTTGTATGTTATTTACAGTAATTACAGACCTGGCTTACTGCTTACCTACCCTTGGGTCCTGTTCCGTACCTCTGCTTATCTAGTTTCCAACCTAAGCTGTGTCTTCAACTCTGATCCTAACTACGATTTTATGCCACACTGTCTGCTTGCTGCTGACCTTGACCTGCTTTGTTACTTAATTACTGTTCCTGACTTGACCCCCATCAACTTTTCAGGTGATCTACTCTGAAATCCAGTTGCAGAGTTCTTTGATTTCCCCTGCTGCCTACTTGCTGGTCATATTGAGACCATGCTGTCCTGAACCCACTGCCAAGCCAGAGTTCTATCTTAGCTTTTGTTTGGTGCTTCCAGTGGCCCAACCAACTATTCGCCTGACTCCTGCCTGCATATCCTGTTGGTTCCTCCCAGGCAGCACCACTGGTCAAAAATTCTGCAAGCAACATATTCAGCAATCTTGTACCCTCTGTACCACAGTAACACCTCTTTCACTTTCAGGGGTGCTTGGGCAAGAGAGGACACCCTTGTCATTTTGTTCTCTTATAAGGTATGTGACACTGATGCTCAGAACTCTCTCTCTCTCTCTCTCTCTCTTCTGCTAAAGTCTGAAAGCTGTCAGAACACTAAAAAGATACAAGTGATGCCCAGTTGTTATGTGAAACCTATTATGGGGACTTTGCTAGTCGGAAACTGAAAAATACATAAGGTCAATTTTATGGGTCTCACTCAAAAACACCTCCTATGTGAGATGTATGTAGAAATAATTCTAATATATCCTATATATACAGTATCTCACAAAAGTGAGTATATCCCTCAGATTTTTGTAACTAATTTATTATATCTTTTCATGTGACAACACTGAAGAAATGACACTTTGCTACAATGTAAAGTAGTGAGTGTACAGCTTGCATAACAGTGTAAATTTGCTGTCCCCTCAAAATAACTCAATATACAGCCATTAATGTCTACACTGCTGGCCACAAAAGTGAGTACATTCCTAAGTAAAAAATATCCAAATTAGGCCCAAAGTGTCAATATTTTTTGTGGCCACCATTAATTTCCAGCACTGCCTTAACCCTCTTGGGCATGGCGTTCACCAGAACTTCACAGGTTGCCACTGGAGTCCTCTTTCACTCCTCCATGACGACATCATGAAGCGGGTGGATGTTAGAAACCTTGCGCTCCTCCACCTTCCAATTGAGGATGCCCCACAGATGATCAATAGGGTTTAGATCTGGAGACATGCTTGGCCAGTCCACCACCTTTACCCTCAGCTTCTTTAGCAAGGCAGTGGTCATCTTGGAGGTGTGTTTGGGGCGTTATCATGTTGGAATACTACTCCCCCCTCCCTTCAGCCCGTGTCCGAAGGGAGGGGATCGTGCTCTGCTTCAGTATGTACAGTACATGTTGGCATTCATGGTTCCCTCAATGAACTGTAGCCGGCAGCACTCATGCAGCCCCAGACCATGACACTCCCACCACCATGCTTGACTGTAGGCAAGACGCACTTGTCTTTGTACTTCTCACTTGGTTTCTACCACACACGCTTGACACCCCCAGCTGCACTAACTGTTGGGTTGGAGAAAGTCAGCTTCTCTTTCCCCTATTTTTTTTTTATTGAAGTTATTCACCCAGCCATATCTCTGCAGGGTATATATGGGTATATATGAGGACCTCTTGGTGCGACAGCAATTGTTCCAGTCCACTGGATAGAAGAAGAATGACGTCCAGGTAATGACAAACCCAGAGACCCTGTTTTCTGAGTGGAGCTGACACTGCACTGAGACCCTTGCCAACATTCTCTGAGATATTTATTATTTATAGGCCACAAGGTAGGCTGTTAAAGTGGAGATGCGTCTAATCGATCACCAAACTTACTTATTTTGGGAAGGAAAGGAAATTGGGATGTGAGGATAGGCATCCTGACGATCCAGCAGTAGCATCCAGCCGACTGATTGTACTGTTTTAATAGACTCCATCTTAAAGATCTCTAAGAGGGCCAACAAGGTTTAACCTCTTTCGATCTGCAACTGCACACTAGCCTCCATCCCCTGCATACTACAAACAGGGTTGGGTAGAAAACCTGCAATCTTTCCTGTGAATAGGACCGGGACAATGACTCCCTGAGTCTGAAGTGTCTGTAAGTATTGTAGCAGTCCCCCTGCTTTTGTAGTGGATTTGGCAGAGAAATGGTCTGGAGGAGGAGCAGTGAGGAATCACCGAAGTGACCATGAGTGCCTAATACATTCCTCCAAGGATCTGTACAACATGCTGTCCAGAAACCCATAAATTGCGCCCTCTGGCTCCTACCTCAAGAGTCTGGGCATGTGCTCGTCAAAAGGGCTTAGTGAGTACTTGCGGTATACCCAAGGGTTTTCACTTATGGGTCTTCTGAAAGGATGCCTGAGTTCCCTTACATCCTCTACCTGGGACCCTGGCCTGACAGCTGGCCCTAGGCTCCCTGGACCTAGAGAAGCGGAACCTGCCAGGAGAAACATTTTATTTTTCTTTCGCTTCCGGTCTTATGGGAGCAGATTGGACTTACCTCCTGTCACTTATGATATGGCTGTCTCCAGTTTCCTAACAAACAGAGATCTTCTGCCATAAAGTGACTCACACCCATCTTGTTTTTAGGAAGCAAGACACCGCCCAGGGTTTCAACCATAGGACCCTCCTAGCCGTGACCGAGTATAACATCGCTATAGCCAGGCACCTGGTTGAGATTATTGCTGCTTCTGCAATAAAGTTCACAGACACATTCATCTTGGCTAGGGTTCGAATGATATCAGCTTTATGGATTTCCTCTCCAATTGCTGTCACTATCTCCTGGAACCAAAAACCTAAAGCACTAGTCACCAAGGTAAGGGAAACTGCTGGACGGCAGACCCCTATTGGTCGCCTCGTTACTAGGCTACAGTCTCATTTACTGTGGACATGGATTTCAGTGATGCTATATCCGTTCTCTGACAAGGATAAAACCTGTATAGACAATCAAAGGAGAAACTTTCTCTGGACTTTGCCATCAATCTGATTAAATTTCTTTTAATAAACGGAGAAGGAATTGCCGTTTTGAAGAAAGAGTAAATATGACTTTGTCTTTTTACCCATGTAATGGGCTACATGACCGCCTGGATACACTGTTCCACGAAGGAAAAAAACTGTAACCAAGCAGCTCCCGCTCTTCCTCTGATGAAGAGGAGCTATTATTTGCAGGCTACCCACTCACCAGGGTAGCAGAACTGAGTGGTTGAGCGCCACATGCCAGGGTGCCAGGTTGCTTTTCTAGTGGCTAGAATAGCAACTAGGAGGGGGCTACCTGGCTGCGATAACTGAAGTCCAAAATAGCATCTTGCACCATAATTAATAAAGATATTTGGTGTTACCTGTTAAATGTAAACTCCTCCGGGCAATCTTTACTTACGAGCCTATTGGCTACAGGCGCCGTGCCACAGGCCCTGCAGGATTCTTGCTGGCGCATTGGCGTTGCTCTGGGGAAGACGCGATAAGACGTCTTCTTTGGAACCTTTTTCCTTGAGTGGGTGCGGCATCTACGGTTACACTCTTATGAAGATTGTCCGCCTTTCCCTGGCTCTTGATTTTTGAGGGCATGAGCATGCGGGGCTGAACACAGTCAAAGCAATCTGCATAAGGAGGCAAACTTACCAACACGGTGGTCCCGTACCTTTAAATTTGAGGGTCTTTTTGCATAAGCCGTGACTGACTCATGGCTTGAGGACAGATAGGATGGCCAGCTGAAATGAGGATAGCCAGAAAGGAAAATAGCACTAGAGAGAGAAGGGCTTTTGACATGAAAGAGAGAGGAGGAAAAAATATATGCCTTCATAACAAACAGAAAATAAAGAAATAAATATACATACATACAGTATCTCACAAAAGTAAGTACACCCCTCACATTTTTGTAAACATTTTATTTTATCTTTTCATGTGACAACACTGAAGAAATGACACTTTGCTACAATGTAAAGTAGTGAGTTTACAGCTTCTATAACAGTGTAAATTTGCTGTCCCCTCAAAATAACTCAGCACACAGCCATTCATGTCTAAACCGCTGGCAACTAGAGTTGAGCGAACCCAAACTGTAAAGTTCGGGTCCGTTCCGAACTTTGGGATGTCCGTGACCCGGACCCGAACCCAGACATTTGAAAAAAAGTTTGGGTTCGGGTATTTGATCACGCATGTTGAATAGCTGCAAGGCAGCCAATCAACAAGCGTTTCACTGGTTTGCCCTTAGAAGCCATCACAGCCATGCCTACTAATGGCATGGCTGTGATTGGCCACTGCATCATGTGACCCAGCCTCTTTATAAGCTGGAGTCACTTAGTGCTGCATGTCACATGCTCTCTGGGTAGTGTAGGGAGAGGATGCTGCCGGTGCTGTGAGGGACAGATTGCAGATATAATAACATCTCATCCTGCATTACAGAACGATCTGACTGGACTAGGTAGGGTCCACTGCTTAGAGGGACAGATTATTGTTCTAAAATCATCTTCTAGCTTTATAGGGTCAGGTTCCTGCTGTTGCTGTAAGGGACAGATTATTGTTCTAAAATCATTTTACTACCTTTTGCAGCCCTCTAGCACTTTCCAGGGCTTTTTTACAGTCATTTTTGTGCCGAAAAGTTTGGGTCCCATTGACTTCAATGGGGTTCGGGGTAAAGTTCGGGTCAAGTTTGGTACCGAACCCGGACTTTTTCCCAAAGTTCGGCCAACCCACCGAACCCGAACATCCAGGTGTTCGCTCAACTCTACTGGCAACAAAAGTGAGTACACCTCTAAGTGAAAATGTCCAAATTGGGCCCAAAGAGTCAACATTTTGTGTGGCCACCATTATTTTCCAGCACTGCCTTAACCCTCTTGGGGATGGAGTTCACTAGAGCTTTACAGGTTGTCACTGGAGTCCTCTTCCACTCCTCCATGATGACATCACGGAGCTGGTGGTGGATTTAGACCTTGCGCTCCTCCACCTTCCATTTGAGGATGCCCCACAGATGCTCAATAAGGTTTAGGTCTGGAGACATGCTTGGCCAGTCCATCTCCTTTACCCTCAGCTTCTTTAGCAAGGCAGTGGTCATCTTGGAGGTGTGTTTGGGGGTTGTTATCATGTTGGAATACTACCCTGTGGCCCAGTCTCCGAGGGGGGATCATATTCTGCTTCAGCATGTCACAGTACATCTTGGCATTCATGGTTCACTCAAAGAACTGTAGCTCCCCAGTGCCGGCAGCACTCATGCAGCCCCAGACCATGTCACCACCACCATGCTTGATTGTAGGCAAGACACACTTGTCTTTATACTCCTCACCTGGTTGCTGCCACACACGCTTGACACCATCTGAACCAAATAAGTTTATCTTGGTCTCATCAGACCACAGGACATGGTTCCAGTAATCCATGTCCTTACTCTGCTTGTCTTCAGCAAACTGTTTGCAAGCTTTCGTGTGCATCATCTTTGGAAGAGGCTTCCTTCTGGGACCACAGCCATGCAGACCAATTTGATGCAGTGTGTGGCGTATGGTCTGAGCACTGACAGGCTGACTCCCCACCCCTTGAACCTCTGTAGTAATGCTGGCAGCACTCATACGTCTATTTCCCAAAGACAACCTTTGGATATGATGCTGAGCACGAGCACTCAAGTTCTTTGGACTACCATGCCGAGGCCTGTTCTGAGTGGAATCTGTCCTGTTAAACCACTGTATTGTCTTGGCCACGGTGCTGCAGCTCAGTTTCAAGGTCTTGGCAATCTTCTTATAGCCTAGACCAGGGATATGTAATTAGTGGACCTCCAGCTGTTGCAAAACTACAAGTCCCATCATGCCTCTGCCTCTGGGTGTAATGCTTGCGGCTGTCAGAGTCTTGCTATGCCTCATGGGACTTGTAGTTCTGCAACATCTGGAGGTCCGCTAATTGCATATCCCTGGCCTAGACCATCCTTATGTAGAGCAACAATTCTTTTTTTCAGATCCTCAGAGAGTTATTTGCCATGAGATGCCATGTTGAACTTCCATGGACCAATATGAGAGAATGAGAGTGATAACACCAAATTTAACACACCTGCTCCCCATTCACACTTGAGACCTTGTAACACTAATAAGCCACATGACACCGGGGAGGTAAAATGGCTAATTGGGCCCAATATGGACATTTTCATTTAGGGGTGTACTCACTTTTGTTGCCAGCGGTTTAGACATTAATGGCTGTGTGTTGTGTTATTTTGAGGGGACCGCAAATTTACACTGTTATACAAGCTGTACACTCACTACTTTATGCCATGTGTTGTCACATGAAAAGATATAATAAAACATTTACAAACATGTGAGGGGTGTACTCACTTTTGTGAGATACTGTACATTTCTCTCTTTTTTTTGAGTAAAATAAACAAATTAATTCAAATTAATTCCATCACCTTTACCCTTAGCTTCTTTAGCAAGGCAGTGGACATCTTGGAGGTGTGTTTGGGGGTTGTTATCATGTTGGAATACTGCCCTGCGGCCCAGTCTCCGAGGGGGGATCATACTCTGCTTCAGCATGTCACAGTACATCTTGGCATTCATGGTTCCCTCAATGAACTGTAGCTCCCCAGTGCCGGCAGCACTCATGCAGCCCCAGACCATGTCACTCCCACCACCATGCTTGACTGTAGGCAAGACACACTTGTCTTTGTACTCCTCACCTGGTTGCTGCCACACACGCTTGACACCATCTGAACCAAATAAGTTTATCTTGGTCTCATCAGACCACAGGACATGGTTCCAGCAATCCATGTCCTTACTCTGCTTGTCTTCAGCAAACTGTTTGCAAGCTTTCTTGTGCATCATCTTTGCAAGAGGCTTCCTTCTGGAAGCCATGCAGACCAATTTGATGCAGTGTGCGGCGTATGGTCTGAGCACTGACAGGCTGACTCCCCACCCCTTGAACCTCTGTAGTAATGCTGGCAGCACTCATACGTCTATTTCCCAAAGATGACCTTTGGATATGACGCTGAGCACGGCACTCAAGTTCTTTGGTCCATCATGGCGAGGCCTGTTCTGAGTGGAATCTGTCCTGTTAAACCACTGTATGGTCTTGGCCACCATGCTGCAGCTCGATTTCAAAGTCTTGGCAATCTTCTTATAGCATAGATCATCCTTATGTAGAGCAACAATTCTTTTTTTCAGATCCTCAGAGAGTTCTTTGCCAAAAAGCCATGTTGAACTTCCATGGACCAGTATGAGAGAATGAGAGTGATAACACCAAATTTAACACACCTGCTCCCCATTCACACTTGAGACCTTGTAACACTAACGAGCCACATGACACCAGGGAGGTAAAATGGCTAATTGGGCCCAATTTGGACATTTTCTTTTAGGGGTGTACTCACTTTTGTTTAGACATTAATGGCTGTGTGTTGAGTTATTTTGAGGGGACAGCAAATTTACACTGTTATACAAGCTGTACACTCACTACTTTACATTGTAGCAAAGTGTCATTTCTGCAGTGTTGTCACATGAAAAGATATAATAAAACATTTACAAAAATGTGAGGGGTGTACTCACTTTTGTGAGATACTGTACATTTCTGTCTTTTTTTTGAGTAAAAGAAACAAATTAATTCAGTATATATATATATATATATATATATACACACACACACATATATATATATATATATATATACACACACACACACACACACATACATACGTACACACACACACATTTTTTTTTTGTGTACTACCTGTTAAAATCAGCAGGGGGAGCTCCCCCAAGACTGCATCCTTCATTGCTGGCAACAGTGAGCTCTTGCCCATAAGCAAGATGGTGGTCGGAACTCCTGATGGCCCGCACAGCCCGATGATGTAATCAAGGGCGCCGTGGAAAAAGAAAAACAGCACTGGGTGGCCATTCCTTCCCAATAGGGAGGCCTGGGATACCCCAGGGAGCATGGTCTAGATCCCCACATGGGCAAACAAGAGGGGAACAGAACACTAACAAACATGGAGACATGGGAAGCACTCAAAAGAGAAACAGACCAAGGTAAGGGAGAACACATATGAGACAGAACAGAATAAAAGGGATAGGCAGCACTGTATGATGCAAGGAACCAAAAAAGTTAAATGAATGAACTAGCTGGCCCTCCCAAGCCTCAGCTCACAGACACTTACATAATGGCAGATTTCGTTCCTAAAGAGGAAACACTGCAGGGCCCCATCAAGACCCACAGAAGGGGCACCCAGGCTTTTTAGCACAATTTAGCAGCCCGAGCACTGGGTCTTCACACTGGGAGAGGCTTGAACCCAGACAGCTACTGCACTAAGGCAGGGGTGGGGTGGTGCGTGGAGGTATGAGGAAAAAAAGAAAAATGGGGGAACAGCTAACTAAGCCTTTTTTATGCTATTCACTGGTCCTAAGGGAGTGGTCAAGAGGTGGAAATCTATCACTAGTATGCTGCCATGTTGGCGTCAGGAAAACTCAGTGATTATAGGAGAGGCCAGTCACATGGCTTTGACAGGTCATATGACAGGACTGTGCTCCCGACTTTTTTTCCCCCGTCCCATTGTTTTTAAAAACATTCTCCTTGCTTAGGAGCCACAAAGAAAGTGAAACTCTAAACACTTTTGTGAAGCACATTGCTGGGCTTAAAAATGCTGTTTTTTTAAAGCTTTAACTTGAGTGAACATTGACTCTACTGCACATGTTCAAAAAAATCTAATCAAAGTACATAGGGCATATGTAGCACATCCTGTCCTCCCCTACTACTGCTTCCATCTCACAGATTCACTTGTAATTCCCAGCTGTCAAATGACAGCCAAGAGTTACTTTGGAAATACAGCAGCTATTACAGCCACCATTGTCAAAAATCACAGCTTGGTATTTATAAACAGGGATCAGGTGCAATTCAAAGATACAGAGTAACAATTTTGTTACTGATGTACAGTATTTACTTTGTTCCATTTATCTACAGATCACAGAGGTGAGCTTCAATCTGCATATGATGTCAATTAAAGCAAAATGACATGTAAAGCATTTTAAAAAAATGTGTTCCTATTTAACTCCTTATTAACTCTTAGTTTATTATAATTCACTCTAATTAAATACTTCTCCCCCTCTTGTTATTGTTATTGATTCACTGATATATTTTTGTTTATTTCTATTTTTATAATTATTTATTTATATTTTTTATTTCTTTTTCTCATTCTTTAAGTGTTTCTTTAAAAAAGCACACAGTTGAGAATTTTTTTTTTGATTTTTATTCATAAAAAAACTTTGCAATGCTTTATACCAGAATCATATTTTTCAATGGGCAACTTTACATCCATGTGGGAAAATGCAGATAAAAAAATTGTATATACAATTGCTACACAAGCCATATTGTACTTGAATGTTATTAAAAATTACCTTAACTTTTTAATCTGCAGCACTGTATTTTCTGTAACATTCAATGCAATATGACAACCTGAAGGCCTTCTGTACACAGTTGGTGAGAAATGTAATTTCTTGCTTGTGTGATTGGCTTGCCGATTTTCCCAGAAGTTCACCAAGGTCAAAGTCAGATTTTAGGTGGGTATTGTGTGGGAGAGTTTGTTGAGAAAACAGCCATGATCCCCAAACAGTTTTAAAAATTAGGAAGAAAGATATCCCCATCTCTATCCATCAGAGAGACTATGGGAAATGGCTATATTTAAAGTGGTTGTAAAGGCACAAGGGTTTTACCTTCATGGATTCTATGCATGAAGGTAAAACGCCTTCTGTGTGCAGGAGCCCCACAGACCCCCCTATTACCTACCTGAACCCCCTCTTGATCCAGCGATGTCCACGAGAGCCTTGCCTCTTCAGGGACTCGCACTCCTGATTGGCTTTTGGCAGCAGCGGGAGCCAATGGCTCAAACACAGCCAGTGAGCTAATTATGAAAGTAAAATTAGGATGACCATGAAGAACATGAAAAGCACTACATGTACAATGAGCCATTCCTCCCTTGCTTGTACATGTAATGCTCTTCATGTTCTTCATGGTTTTATGCAAATAAAGGCATTTGAATCTCAGTTTGGTGTGCAGCCATCCGTTATTTTTCTTTCAATATTGCTTCAGCTGCGACTGGGTGAGCACCCTGCAGTGAGGAGATCATGCCGTTGGAGCCAGCTCACCTGTGAGCAGCATGGCTCTTTTGCGCAGTGAGCCAATTAGGAGTTGGAGGGGCGGGGCTGAACCAGGGCCCCTTGTGTGAATGGACGCACAGAGCCGTGGGTTGGGAGTGCGTCTGCTTGGGTGCCCCCCACAGCAAGCTGTTTGCTGTGGGGGCACCCGGCACGAGGGAGGAGCCAGGAGCACCAGCGAGGTACCTGAGAAGAGGAGGATCTGGGCTACTTTGTGCAAAACCAACTGCACAGAGCAGGTAGGTATAACATGTTTGTTATTTAAAAAAAATACAAAAAAAACAAGGCTTTAGTATCACTTTAAGTGCCTAACAGTACAACCAATAACAAAGCAAATAGTAACAAATTATTTTTTATGTTACATAGGTTCTCTAAAAACATATAATCAAAGCTATAAGAACATCCATACACCAAGCACCAACGAAGGATCATTGGATCGATGCGTTTCACCCAGAACAAGCTTCCTCAGGATCCACTTCATTTTTCAATCTTTGTGGTGTTATAGCTGATAAATAATATAGACAGTACATTATTCTACCAATAAAATTGAGTATCATAACAGATATGTCATATGTTCATTCCATACATGAATAGAGAACATGCATTTAAACAACAGTTATAGGTTTTTCCCAAAAAAAAAAAAGAAAAAAGGGGGAGGGGCCTGATTGAACAGCCTTTTATAGAAGGACACAGAATCAACATATTGAGGGGACAAATGGCAAGAAAACAAAAGCGCAACATCCCACATTGCATACTCACCCATAGGAAGGACAAAAAAAGGGGAACCAACAAGCATCAAACTGCCAATGACAAGCGTGCTCGATGGAACAAAATATTAATAAGGTAATATCAGGAAGATGTCAAATATCTCTATATCTGGAGGTCCAGCCAATGCAGTCGCCTCCCAAAAGGAACTGGAGAAAAAGAGAAAAGAAAAAGGAAACCCTTATTCAACAAAAAAACAACTATAAACAGGCCAATATCAGAAATGTATAAAAATTAGTTTGGTCCATAGAGAGGTATACAAGTATGAGAGCTAAAGTGTTTAAAACATCTGGTCCCTAAAGTTATTTTGTTGAGAAATAGCTTTGGCACCACTATTAACCAGTTCCAGCACATGTAGAATTTAAAAAAGTGTCGTGGTTTTAAACCAGAAATAGAGTTTTTCCCAGCATCCCTGGAAACTACAAATTGCGGCAACCCCCAAATGGGACTTTGTAGGGAAAACTCAAGGGGATATAATAAAGTATACATTTTATTGAAATGATTAAAATTGTTAAAGTGTAGGAAAAGGGTTCACTTGATAAAAACATCTATACATTCACATATGGGCAATGTTAGATGATACAAGCTAACAACAACATACAATTGGATAAAACCCCAGTGCTCTGTCTGTGAGGACAAACTGTACCCAATATGTTTCAAGTAAATGATACAGAACTCTCCATCAGGGGAAAGTGACTATACAAATAATGACATCTAGTTTGAAAAAAAAATCATTAAAAATTGCAGATCATGAAAATTGAAGACAAATGCTTAAACATCACAGTATGCATGTATCTTGAATCCTGACCATCCTATTGAGAGAAAAACATATTGGATATCAGAGCTTCATCAATTTAAAGAATTCCGACTTCAGCGGGCACCCCACCTGGCCTAAAAAGGGGTCACATCCAGAGGATCAGCCAAATCACTTGACACATAGTGGTTTCTATCAGGGGCACACAAGTGAAAGTCAGATATAAGTAAGTAGTATTGTGCTTCATGTATATATATATATATATATATATATATATATATATATATATATATATATATATGAAGAAAAACTTGCCCCGCCTGTGTTATCCACAGTCTGTGGTAAACATCAATGCTGAATGGCTTTAGATACAGACTTGATAAGGTATGAGGATGGCACAAGTGGCGACTGGTGAATTTTTAGGATGGGGGGGCACCAGGCCCCGCCCTTCATTGACTCCTCCTTCTTCTCATAAACCCCACCCCTTATAGAATGCATCCACTCTATCCCCTGTATTCCACATATTGTGTCAGGAGTATACATCTTGGCATCACAGGTAGGGGTATATACATCCAGTAACAGCATACACAGCTCAGTATCACAGGTGGGGGTATATACATCCAGTAACAGTATACACAGCTCAGTATCACAGGTGGGGGTATATACATCCAGTAACAGTATACACGGCTCAGTATCACAGGTGGGGTATATACATGCAGTAACAGTATACACGGCTCAGTATCACAAGTGGGGTATATACATCCAGTAACAGTATACACATCTCAGTATCACAAGTGGGGTATATACATCCAGTAACAGTATACACATCTCAGTATCACAGGTGGGGTATATACATCCAGTAACAGTATACAGCTCAGTATCACAGGTGGGGGTATATACATCTAGTAACAATATACACAGCTCAGTATCACAGGTGGAGTATATACATCCAGTAACGGTATACACATTTCAGTATCACAGGTGGGGGTATATACATCCAGTAACAGTATACAGGTCAGTATCACAGGTGGGGTATATACATCCATTAACAGTATACAGGGGTCAGTATCACAGGTGGTAATATATACATCCAGTAACAGTATACACAGTTCAGTATCACTGAAATGTGTATACCGTTACTGGATGCATATACCCCACCTGTGATACTGAGCTGTGTATACTGTTACTGGATGTATATACCCCCACCTGTGATACTGACCCCTGTATACTGTTAATGGATGTATATACCCCACCTGTGATACTCACCTGTTTACTGTTACTGGATGTATATACCCCCACCTGTGATACTGAAATGTGTATACCGTTACTGGATGTATATACCCCACCTGTGATACTGAGCTGTGTATACTGTAATTGGATGTATATACCCCCACCTGTGATACTGACCCCTGTATACTGTTAATGGATGTATATACCCCACCTGTGATACTGACCTGTATACTGTTACTGGATGTATATACCCCCACCTGTGATACTGAAATGTTTATACTGTTACTGGATGTATATACCCCACCTGTGATACTGAGCTGTGTATACTGTTACTGGATGTATATACCCCCACCTGTGATACTGACCCCTGTATACTGTTAATGGATGTATATACCCCATCTGTGATACTGACCTGTATACTGTTACTGGATGTATATACCCCCACCTGTGATACTGAAATGTGTATACCGTTACTGGATGTATATACCCCACCTGTGATAATGAGCTGTGTATACTGTTACTAGATGTATATACCCCCACCTATGATACTGAGCTGTATACTGTTACTGGATGTATATACCCCTACCTGTGATACTGAGCCGTGTATACTGTTAATGGATGTATATACCCACACCTGTGATACTGAGCTGTGTATACTGTTAATGGATGTATATACCCCCACCTGTGATACTGAGCTGTACACTGTTACTGGATGTAATAGTAACAGTATGCAGCTCAGTATTACACACACAGCCTATGCATGTTCGAAGGCTCCATTAGTTCCTATCTAGCTGCAGGAGCTCAGAACTGCTCTCCACATGGCAGTGTTGGCTGGAGCCCATGGAGAGTTTTAGACAAGAACTAACATGACAACAACCCCTCCCTCCCCACGGGCTGCAGTCGACACTGCCATGTGGAGAGCAGTTCTGCTCTCTTCAGCTAACAATGCTGCAGTGCCTGCCTTACCTGAATATGGAGTAGCTGCTCCATGACAGCTCAGCACTGCCTCTTCGTGCCTATCGCCGCACAGACCCACCCCACCCACAGCACCAATCACTGGCAGTCCAGTGCTCAGGGCAGCCAATTAGTTAAAGTATGTACGCCTCTTTGGGGAACTTACTTTCCCTTTTAGGACTGGCCAATAGGCTCACTACTTGCTGTCAGCAGACAGCAAGGAGCCAGAGAAAAAATAAAAAAGTCAATGCAGTCCAAATGGTTCAGTTTTTGGCTGGATATAAATACCAGAGATGATCAAATGTGATTCGCCGAAAATCTGGGTGAGCCCACAGGCACAGGTGTGTAGTGTGGGTGCCCCCGAGTGGACAGCACTCGGCCATGCCCCCTGAACAGAGAGAAAGCGCAGCCCCCAACCCATACATCAGCCACGAGGGTGGCCAGCGGAGAGGAGCAGCGACTGCACACCGCGTGGTAATGTCAGCCAGCGTCACTGGGATGCAAGTCGATAGCTGAAATGCCAGCCAGGTGGAGAGACCACACCCCCGTGCGAGGTGACGCCGTCCCGCATCATCCTTTCAACGGCGCATCAAGTCGCCATGGAGACCAGGACTGTTCCCATCTCTCCACCTGGTTGGCGTTTCCAGGTCTAGCTATCGACTGGCATCCCAGCGACACTGGCCGCCATTACCACGTGGCGTGCAGTACGCCGTTCCTCTCCACTCAATAGGTTGGGTGCTGTAAATTAAGAATGCGTTCAGAAACAGAAGTGTTATTCGTTTATTTTTTATCAATTAACAAAATGGAAAGTAAATAACAAAAGGGAAATCCAAATCAAATCAAAATTTGGTGTGACCACCCTTTGCTTTCAAAACAGCATAAATTCTTCTATTCT
>BLSH010531698.1:2146299-2162218 GCA_018402905.1 Glandirana rugosa
TCTGTCGTTATGTTGATTTCTTTCATGGTTTTGACCGGGCTAAACTTACACAGTTTCAGTAATGTATGGTAATGTATGGTAATCTATAGAAACCAGTCAGATTTCAGCTTTCACTAATTTCAGTGAAAGGTGATTTTTGGTTCGTTCCCCTGCCTTAAACTGGCCATACATTATACATTTTTTGGACAGTTTCTGTACAGTCTACTTTTGATTTGCTTTCAACTATTGACTGCAAGGGCCTGCCTGATTGGGTACAAATTGAAAGTTTTGAATTGAAAGAAGAAAAAAAATGTACAATAGGATTGCATAATGTATGGCCAGTTTTGGTACTTTCTTTAGTTGTATTGTGTTCATGTGTGCTTACACTGGATGAGTTGATTTGTAATGTTCCATACGTTTAATATGACTAGTGCTACCCACGGCAATGTCATTCAATTCTATCTGGCCAATGCAATCAGTATGTCGATTTCGTATTAGAAGTACACAGTGCCTAAAATATAAAACAAAAACCACTTTAGGTCCATACTGAGCTCAGTCCATGCATGACTTGGACCTAATGAACGTTACACATGATATCGAGATGATATAAGATAATAACAATTGGTATGGTCCAGCCTCATGTGCAAAGAGCTAAAAGCAAACCTTACACAATACCAGGCAAGGTTTGCTTTTTTTTTTACACTTGATATGGTCCCTCACATAAAAAGATGCCGAAAGAGAGGAAGAAAACACCTGTGGAGGAAAAAAATGGTTAGAAAATATGCTTACCATACCTAGCTGCAGGGGGTTATGCCAACATGCATTGCGGTCATTTCCCATGCATTGTCAGGTATCCGAAATCTCCAAGTCTAGCAAAGTGCAGAAGCATCTTCTTGTTTGATTTAGGATACGCAGCACTCCTTGGTATCTTTCCAGAAAGGATGGTGAAATCATCTGTGTCTTAGGGTTAAGCTAAGTGTATTAACTCATTTTTTTTCTCCACACAAACTATTTTATTTTGCTATAGCATTTTATAAATTATCTAGATTTGATAATATGCTAAGTATACATTTTTGACCATGTTTCATGTTACACCCATATTTAGGGCTCATGAAGCCTGGTTGTCTACAACAGTGGTTCTCAACCCTGTCCTCAAGTACCCCCAACAGGCCAGGTTTTCCTTTATCTTGCACAGGTGCTTTAAATCAGAGTCAGTGGCTTGGTATGTTGGACAGCTATTTTATCTAAGAGAAATTCCAAAAACATGGCCTGTTGGGGGTACTTGAGGACAGGGTTGAGAACCACTGGTCTACAGCATACCCAAACCCGCCACATTACCTAAATCATTGTTTGCATTTTATACCAGCATTCTGTTATTATTTTAATTTAGTGTGGCCGTGTGTGTGGTTTTGCCAGAATCATCAAGGTACAGGATCTCCCAATGAAAATTAAGTTAACAACTCTCACGCCTGCTCACCCCCCTATGGACCAATACAATATTTACAATTCTGATATAGAACTGTTGATTCTGTGATAACTTTGTCATTACATTACGAGTCTGATGGACTCGTGTCTTTTTTCAACCTCACTAACTATGTAACTATAGATGCACACCTAAGGGACCAAAGCATTGAGGGATATACAATGTAATACTGACATGAAAGCACACACATAGGTTAAACTTGATGGACTCGTGTCTTTTTTCAACCTCACTAACTATGTAACTATGTTAATGAAAAAAACAGTATTACCTTGATATCTTAAGGACAAGCAAGGCTTTATTTTCTCAATATTGTCTTGCAACAATGCAGCATTCTCTGGAATGTAAACTCAGCTTGCATCTCTGGCATGCTCCTTGTGTGTCATCCAGTGCTGGCCAAACGAAAGACCAACTTCCAGATAGAGGTGTCAGCAAGGGACAGGTAGTGTTGAAGGAAAGGTAAATTTAGCTTTGTTTTAAAGTCTCATCTGTTACTGTGACATAGGGACTATACAGAGCGTGCTGTGGAACCCTCCTCTCTCTCCACTCTGTAGCGCTGCCGCAACTCCCTCTAGCCTTATAAAAGCTGATATGTATGTCCATAATTATCCTTGTGGTAGCCTTTGTAAACTGAGCCTACTGTAATGAAAATTGAGATGAAAAAAGTATAGTAAATGTGAAATCCTGGCTGTACAAATATTGTTTAAATACGTGTACTCTTGCTTGAATCTTGGTGTTCTTTGCGTGTGTTTTCAGTTCTGTGCAGTAATCTAGTACAGAACAACTCGGTTCAGGAATGTCCTGTAACCACTTCCCTTGGGGGGGGGGGGGTTAGGTTATGCCCCTCCTCCTGACGCTTTCTGGTGGTTTTTGAGCTTTGCGGATTGGAAACCCGAAAACCGATCTAGCTCTGGCGGAGGCTGGGCATGGAGATGAGCGAAGGACCAGAGCGGCGCCATGACATCACTTTAGGTTCTGGCCACATGTGAACAAGGCCATTTTTTTTTTTAAAGCAAAATATCTTTTTTTTTGATCTTTTGCGTTTAAGGGTGGAGGAGAGATTTTACCTAAACCCTAGATCTCTTCATAAAGAGGATGTCATTCTGTATTGTTATTGCAAGGGATGTTTACATTCCCTTCAATAGCAATAAAAGTGATCAAAATGTTTTAATGGGACAGTGTAAAAAAAAGGTTTACAAATGTGATAAAATAAATGTGAAAAAAAGTAAAGCACCCCTGTCCCCGTGTGCTTCCGTGCAGTGGTGAACGCATATGTAGGTCACACCCACATATGTAAACGGTGTTCACACCACACATGTGAGGTATAGCTGTGAATATCATAGAGAGAGCAATAATTCTAGCACTAGACCTCCTCTGTAGCTATAAACTGGTAACCTGTAGGAGTTTTTAAAATGTCACCTATGCAGAATTTTAAGTACCGAGCGCACGCAGTTTTAAATCATGACATGTTAGGCATTTATTTACTCGGTGTAAGATCATCTTTCATATTATATCAAGACATGCATAAGTGCGCAAATACATTGATGCATTTTATTTATTTCAGGTACTTATATAGCACCATCAATTTACACAGTGCTGTACATATACTGTATATTATACACTCACATCAATCATCTGCACTTAAAGAGGAAGTAAACCCAGATGGGGTTTACTTTCCTCTACAATTCCCTGTAAAGTAGAATCATAATGGGCTACTATACATCGCAAACTTACCTGCAAACAAAGCCTGCAACGTCCAGCGCTGTCCCCTGTGCTGGCAGCGTCCATCTTCTGCCCCTCCTTCTTCCGGGGCTGCAACTCCGGCTCTGTGACTGGCCGGAGTTGCGTGACCTCACTCCCGCGCATGCGTGGAGGAACAGCACAGAGGCCGTTTCTTCACTGCGCATGTGCCGACATGATGTGCCGACATGATGTTGGCACAGCTACAACACTGCATATCTCCTGAACCGTGCAGGTTTAGGAGATATGCAGGGCACCTACAGGTAAGCCTTATCATAGGCTTACCTGTAGGTTAAATTGGTTGTCACAAGTTGACAACTACTTTAACCACTTGCCGACCGCCGATCGGCATCTGACGGCGGCAAAGTGGCTCTGTAAGGCGAAACGCCGTCATACGACGGCGGCCGCCAGATCGCGCACAGTGAGCGCACGCGCGCCGCCGGCGGCGCGCCCGCGCGCTCACTGTGTCCGGGGAGGGCCAGGGAGCGGGTGCGGCGGCTTCGATTGCCGCCGGCCACCCGCGATGCCCCCCCCGGAGTGAAGGAGCGGAGGTCCGTGTAAGTAAACACGGACCTCCGCTCTGTGTGAGGGGGAAGGGCTGTGATCACAGCCTTCCTGTACGTGAAGGCTGTGACCACTTCCCTTCCCCAGCTAGGCAAGCCCCCATACAGTTAGAACACGCCCAGGGAACATATTTAACCCTTAGAGCGCCCCCTGCAGGTTAACCCCTTCACTGCCAATGGCATTTACACAGTAATCAGTGCATTTTTATAGCACTGATCGCTGTATAAATGCCAATGGTCCCAAAAAAGTGTCAAAATGGTCCGACATGTCAGCTGAAATATCGCAGTACCGCTAAAAATCGCAGATCGCCGCCATTATTAGTAAAAAATAAAAAAAAATAAAAAACCCCAAAAATGAATTCTCATCATCCGTAAACGTGACCACTTTTGCGCAAACCAATCAATAAACGCCGATTGCGATTTTTTTTATCGCAAATATGAGGAAGAATATAAATCGGCCAAAAACGGTGAAAAAAAATTTTTTTGCAAAATTGTCGCTCTTCTTTTGTTTATAGCGGCGATCAGAAATGACGCAGAGGTGATCAAATACCACCAAAAGAAAGCTCTGTTTGTGGGAAAAAAAGGACGCAAATTTCGTTTGGGTACAACGTCGCACGACCGAGCAATTGTCAGTTAAAGCGGCGCAGCGCCGAATCGCAAAAAGGGCTCCGGTCCTAAAGCTGGAAATCCTTCCGGTCCTTAAGTGGTTAAGTGGCCTACAATCTAAGGCCCCTACCTCACATTCATACATGCTAGGGCCAATTTAAACAGAATCCAGTTTACCTACAAGCATGTCTTTGGAGTGTGGGAGGAAACCCATGCAGGCACAGGGAGAACATGTAAACTCCAGGCAGATAGTGCCGTGGTTGGGATTCGAACTGACGAATCCCAAATGGGCTGCTAGGGGGAAATGCTAACCACTTCGCCGCTATGCTGCCTATACAAAGTGAATGTATATAAGTGACTATTAAGGAATCTATTTCAATGAAAGTTCTTATGCACATAATTCAGCATTGACATCATTTTACATTGCTCTGAAGGATATAAGGTAAAATCTGGTAGCTATGGATTATTACATATCAAATCTATTTACCTACCACTGAAGGCTGACTTACCTAGCAGACAAACAGGCACTTACAATCCTTTTGTGATGGATTTATGTACAGTAATATAGATGATATTTTGTTTTTACTGGCTCCATCATATAAACTGTCTGATAGCAGTTCATAAAAATATCTCATTTAATACGCCTGATGGTGGGTATATTATTTGAAGGGATGTTAATGTTTTATTTTATGGAGAACAGACCAATAACAGAGACAGCATGTTTTATGAGGTACCAATCATGCCAAATATATCTGCTTTTATTGAGGAACGCACTTCCAGTCTGATCTTAGCTGCGCATTTCATATCTCTTTTTTTTCCGTTTTATTTATTTGCTCTCTATTTCAGAACACATAAATGTTAGAAATGTTTAAAAGGAAACCATGTTTCAATGTAGAGCCAAGTACAGACATACATGTAATTTCATAATAAACAAGTTCCATGTGACTGGACTGGACAGGACACAAAAGGAAGAAAATAGACAGAAAGGGAAAGGATGGGTGAAGGGTTTGCTTTTGTTTTCTTGTAGAATTTTAATCGTTACTTCATATATTTTTATTCTCATTAGTTTTTGATTTTTCACTCTTAATTTCTGCTCCTATTTCTTTTATTCATTAAAACATTATTCTCAAGAAAATATTGTCTTGCTAGAGTTCCCCTTTAATTCATTCAATTCATTTATGCGCAATATTGTGCAGACATTAGTAAATAGCCATATAAAGTTATCTTTTCTCATCAGGATTTTTTCAGTAGATTTCTCATCAATGTTTTAAGATCGATACACTATTAAAGATTTTTAATATGTAATGGGAGGGGAGGGGGTGGGGTAGAATATTTGCATTTTATCCTTATCACCAAACTTTGTTTCTTTAAACTCACCTTGCAAGAGGCTAGCCATTTAAAACTTCCATGCAACCAGATCTTCTATGGTTGCTTTGTGTACGCACTTCCTTAAACCCACAACCTCTATGACCAGCCTTTCATAATCACGTTACACCCCTGATATTCATTAAGAGGTGGCCGATGATGCATTTAATCACCCCTTCCACCTGGAAACTCCACCCCCATGAGTAAGCTCTGGTGGGCAGAGTGAAATGCGTTCAGGCCATTACCTGGTGGAGTTCCAGTCTGAGACTGCCATATGCTATTATACAACAGGTTTTGACTTGATGTGCGGTTCCCGGGACGCCTAATTATTATTATTATACAGGATCAATATAGCACCAACAGTTTACGCAGCGCTTTACAACTTGAGGGTAGACGGTACAAATACAATACACTTTAATACATCTATCCCCCAATTGAGGGCAACATTATGGTGCAGTGCCACGGATATCAGTGTTTCTCAACATGTTTCACTGAAATATTACTGCTTCTTAAGGAGAATATCTGTGGTAGTTGGTTGATTGAAAAAAGAAAACAACATATAAATCACACAACAATTTACAGTATAAGTTTAGGTGGGGACATGTAGGATGTGATGTGAATAACAGTGCTCATTTTTTCCCTTCCTCCCCCCCATCCCCCCCCCTTCTTTCCTCACTTTGCCCCTTTTCAGACCTCCAATATGAGGCACCTGTTTAATGATTATCATTTAACCTAGATTACTGTCCATACCTTCCACGCACACCCCCACTTCCGCTGTCAGGGGGAAAATTTTTTAGCACCTTGCCCCTGATCTGGTCAAGACTGAGGGAGAGTGAAACATCCTACATGTCCCCACAAAAGGATTGTACTGTAGAAACAAAACTGTGCAAATCCTGTCATTAAAGCTGCCAGCACTACAATGGATTAAACTGAAAACAAAATGTGAATAACAGTGCAGCGCTAAAACTTCAAAAAAACAATCAAAAAACACTTTATATAACCAGTGCAGTGCTAATTAGGCAATGTGCAAGTAAACATCAAAAGTTCTGTTGGCAGTGTCAATAATGTGCAAATTGAGCAATGTGCAAACAATACAGTGCTAATTAAGTAATATGCAAAGAAACATCAAACACTCTGTATATAGACACATTAACAGTGCCAAAACAGTACAAATTAAGCAATATACAAATATTTATAAAGTGCAACTAAATTGATTAAATAAAGTGCATCTGTAAAATTAAAGTGCATAAAACAAATAAAGTACAAACATTGTTAGGCTAAAAAGTTCATGATAAAGTCCATATTGTGGTAAGAATAGGTAGTTTCCAGGGTAACACTGTGAATAGATAGATTCCTTCACCAGATCATAAAAAGGCTTAACAGATAAATTGGACACAGATGGACATACGTCCTAGGGTTGCCACCTCATCCTTTTAAACCCCAACACATATGAATTACACAAGTTTCTGAGGCTAATTTAATTCAGATAAGGCACCAAGTGAGTTTAATTACCACCTTAACCACTTCAGCCCCGGAAGGATTTCCAGCTTTAGGACCGGAGCCCTTTTTGCGATTCGGCAATGCGTCGCTTTAACTGAAAATTGCGCGGTCGTGCGACGTTGTACCCAAACAAAATTTGCGTCCTTTTTTTCCCACAAATAGAGTTTTCTTTTGGTGGTATTTGATCCCCTCTGCGTCATTTCTGATCGCCGCTATAAACAAAAGAAGAGCGACAATTTTGCAAAAAAAAACAAATTTCTTACTTTTTGCTAGAATACAAATCCAAAAAAAAAATATAAAAAAACATTTTGTTCATCGGTTTTGGCCGATGGGTCAAAACCCGCTGGGTCAAAACTGTTTTGCTTACGTGTCACCCTAAGTGCAATCCTCTACCTTCTACAATTAATGCTTACCGGAAGTAGTGGACACAGACTGACATATGCCAGCTGGGTCACAATACGTAGGGAGTGTAGTACACCAAGTGATCGTTCGTCTGACCTCAGTCACAGTTGATCAATCAGAGAAGACTTTTCCTTGAACTCCAAAAATTTTAAGTTTTAAAGAGGGAGAAATAATTCCACATAGTGTAAAACCATACCAACTGGTTGTTTATTTAAAAAAAAATAGCTCACATATCCAGATACAAAACGTTCAGTAAGAAATCAAACTCATTGCAACGGTGTATAGACAGCACAATCCGACACACTTCGACTAACAAATAAACCGGACCACCCCTGCCTTTCAGGAAGTAAATTGGCCTTATTATCAAATTGAGGCTTGGCCAGCAGGGAGTATCTTCCCTTATGGAATGTGCTACTTATCAAAATGAGGCTTGACGGGCACACGCCAACGCCATGTTTAATATCAGGAAATGCATGATCATCAATTGCCTCACAGGTTGGTACATGCTTTTGATTGGAAAAATACATATATATTCGCAATGGTACAGACTGATCGACATGCTGTCTATACACCATTGCGATGAGTTTGATGTCTTACTGAACGTTTTGTATCCGGATATGTGAGCTATTTTTAATTTTAATAAACAACCAGTTGGTGTGGTTTTACGCTAGGTGGAGTTCTTTCTCCCTCTTTTGAACTTTGAATTTTTGGAGTGCAAGGAAGAGTCCTTTCTGATTGATCAACTGTGACTCTGAGGTTGGACAAACAATCACTTGGTTTACTACACCCCCGGCTGGCATATGTCAGTCTGTGTCCACTACTTCCGGTAAGCATTGATTCTAGAAGGTGGAGGATTGCACTTAGGGTGACACCGGATTGTTCCTATTTTGGGTACTCTACCCCCAGTTTGTTTTGACCCAGCTGTGGTGTGTCCGATTTATCTGGTAAGCCTCCTTATGATCTGGTGAAGGAATCTATCTATTTACAGTGTTACCCTGGAAAATCCACCTATTCCTACCACAATATGGACTTTATCATGAACTTTTTAGCTTAACAATTTTTGCACTTTATTTGTTTTATGCACTTTATTTCTACAGATGTACTTTATTTAATCAATTTAGTTGCACTTTATAAATATTTGTATATTGCTTAATTTGTACTGTTTTGGCACTGTTAATGTGTCTATATACAGAGTGTTTGATTTTTATTTGCATATTACTTAACTAGCACTGTATTGTTTGCACATTGCCCAATTTGCACATTAATGACACTGCCAATTTGTCCATGTACAGAACTTTTGATGTTTACTTGCACATTGCCTAATTAGCACTGCACTGGTTATATACAGTGGTTTTTGATTTTTTTTTTTAAGTTTTAGCGCTGCACTGTTATTCACATTTTTGTTTTCAGTTTAGTCCATTGTAGTGCTGGCAGCTGTAATGTCAGGATTTGTGCAGTATTGTTTCTACCATCCTTTTGTGGGGACATGTAGGATGTTTCACTCACCCGCAGTCTTGACCAGATCCGGGGCAAGGTGCTAAAAAATGTTCCCTGTCGGCGGAAGTGGGGGTGTGCGTGGACGGTATGGACAGTAATCTAGGTTAAATAATAATCATTAAATAGGTGCCTCAAATTGGAGGTCTGATAAGGGGCAAAGTGAGGAAATGGGGGGAGGGTAAAAAGAAAGGGAAAAAATGAGCAAGGAAGAAGAGAGAAAGGGGGGGGGGGAATTGGGCAAAGGAATAGATAAGGAGGGACAAAGGGGAAAAAAGAAGAGAAAAAAAGCCGGGGGGGAAAAAGGGGGGGGGGGGCTGAGCATGTGCACTCAACTTCTTTGGTCGAGCATGGCGAGGCCTGTTCTGAGTGGAACCTGTCCTGTAAACCGCTGTATGGTCTTGGCCACTGTGCTGCAGCTCAGTTTCATGGTCTTGGCAATCTTCTTATAGCCTAGGCCATCTTTATGTAGTGCAACAATTATTTTTTTCAGATCCTCAGGGAGTTCTTTGTCATGAGGTGCCATGTGGAACTTCCAGTGACCAGTATGAGAGAGTGAGAGCGATAACACGAAATTTAACACACCTGCTCCCCATTCACACCTGAGACCTTGTAACACAAATGAGTCACATGACACAGAGGACGGAAAATGCTAATTGGGCCCAATTTGGACATTTTCACTTAGGGTGTACTCGCTTTTGTTGCCAGCGGTTTAGACATTAATGGCTGTGTGTTGAGTTATTTTGAAGGAACAACAAATGTACACTGTTATACAAGCTGTACACTCACTACTTTACATTTTAGCAAAGTGTAATTTCTTCAGTGTTGTCACATGAAAAGATATAATAAAATATTTACAAAAATGTGAGGGGTGTACTCACTTTTTGCCTACAGTCAAGCATGGTGGTTGGAGTGTCATGGTCTGGGGCTGCATGAGCGCTGCCGGCACTGGGAGCTACAGTTCATTGAGGGAACCATGAATTCCAACATGTACTGTGACATACTGAAGCAAAGCATGATCCCCTCCCTTTGGAGACTTGACTGCAGGGCAGTATTCCAACAGGATAATGACCCCAAACACACCTCCAAGACAACCACTGCCTTGCTAAAGAAGCTGAGGGTATAAGTGATGGACTGGCCAAGCATGTCTCCAGACCTAAACCCTATTGAGCATCTGTGGGGCATCCTCTAATGGAAGGTGGAGGAGAGAAAGGTCTCTAACATCCACCAGCTCCGTGATG
Source organism: Glandirana rugosa (assembly GCA_018402905.1). NCBI lineage: Eukaryota > Metazoa > Chordata > Amphibia > Anura > Ranidae > Glandirana > Glandirana rugosa. The sequence goes on from BLSH010531698.1 coordinate 2,156,670, forward strand.
TCGTCATGGAGTAATGGAAGAGGACTCCAGTGACAATTTGTGAAGCTCTGGTGAACTCCATGCCCAAGAGGGTTAAGGCAGTGCTGGAAAATAATGGTGGCCACACAAAATATTGACACTTTGGGCCCAATTTGAACATTTTCATTTAGGGGTGTACTCACTTTTGTTGCCAGCGGCTTAGACATTAATGGTTGTGTGTTGAGTTATTTTGAGGGGACAGCAACACTGTAAGGCCCCTTTTCACAAGGGCCAACAGAATTCAGCTTCCAGCTGTGGATAGATTAAATTATCTACCGCAGCTATACTCTGACAATGCTTTCCTATGGCCCCATTCACACTCTGCATTTAGCAGCGGTTTCATTACAGATGATTTTGTGCGATTAGAAAAAATAGATTTGAATGCGTCCAGGAATGATGTAGCGCAGCTATCTGTACATAACTGCGGGTAAGCGCATTGCTTTGTGTCACCTGCAGATAGCAGTGGTAACAAGCAAAGAAAATCAACAGGAAGCACATCAGAAATGTCAACAATGTTCCACTGCAGCTAAACGCAGATGCATGTAAACGCAGCTAAACGCAATGTACAACTGCAAGTGATCGTTGCGCCTGGAGTTTTGGAATTTCAAAATAACAAAACATGCTTTTAACAGCAGCAGAACAGCCGCCTGTGTGAAAGGGGCCTTATACAAGCTGTACACTCACTACTTAACATTGTAGCAACGTGTCATTTCTTCATTGTTGTAACATGAAAAGATATAATAAAATATTTACAAAAATGTGAGGGGTGTAATCACTTTTGTGAGATGCTGTAATTAAATTAAAAGATTGAAAAAAACTCAAAAAGACTAAATAGGGCCAGGGACAGCTGTGTTAGCTCTAATACACCATCCCCATGTTAATGGGGTAGCCTGGATTCCTCTGTTTGGCCTGAGCATCTCTGAGCTTTTTAATCATATATATGTGAGTACTTGATATGGCATTTACAGGTAGGAATTATAATCAAGTTATGTAAGTAATTGTAATCTTTTCCAATATAAGTAGGAATCTCCTTTTGACAAAACGTGTAGAGATCAAGATTGGCATTTGGACTCTCCATACCATCCAGCCCAGTCCAATTTTATGGAAACTTGTCACTTATGTTGCATGTACATATGTTGTATATACACTTAAGGGATAGATTTGTATGGGTCAAGTGCATTGCTATACCATTGGGAATATAGTTGACATTTCCTATAAGTGCTTGAAGCTTTTATACTGATTTTAATGATTTTTGGATTGTGAATAAACTTTGTAAATTTTTATATAAAATTCTAGTGCTAACCTCCTTCATTTTGGGGTTAAATATGGCAACCTATAAAGTCTGTTCTTCTATTCTTGTTTGGTTTTAATCTATTACAATACGTGTCCTAGGGGCATTTGATTCTGTATTGTGGCGCTTTCCAGGTCCTTGTGTATTGTCAGTTTGTCGCAGCTAGTTTCCAGATTCAGAGTCGTGGCACAGCCTCTGGTGTGGCATAGTCTTTATAATTTTCCTTTTAGACAATGAACTTTGCATATTAATGCTTATCAGTCCATTGTGCCCTGAGTCTGTTAGCCGCAGACCATATTCTAGTTTCAGAACCATGGCACAGCTTCTGGTATGATTTGGTCTCTGTAATCTCACTCTGTATAGAAGTCACTGTTGTGGTTAACATCTCTCGATATGTAATCTTCATACACTGGACTCTGCTAGAGTACAATCCGTTCCAGCAACAGGGGCTTCCTCACAATTTTAACCCTTCAGGACCATTTTTTAATTAAAATTCCGATCCTTTTTTTTTTCTCAGGTAAGGGTTCAGACTGAGGAAATCTAGTGCTGATGTCATACACTAGGGAAGGTTTGTGCACACCCACTCTACGATCCTTTCCTCAGCCTTTCAGCAAAGAATGAAACATCTTCCCACTGCTAATGCTGTTTCAAGTGCCTTGTGGATCAGCTGGTCTCCCATTCTTGCTCCATTGCCTGCACACTGATTCGTTTCTATTATAGATCTCTAGCTGCTACTCCCACCGCAACTGCCTGTTAGAGCACAGATGCTGCGGCCATGGAAATGCCATAAATAATGCAGAATTATATTATAGTAGGCAGCCCTTACTGTCCTTCTGGTTCTGAACAGAAACCTTTTCCATGCCCCCATTCACTTATTCATTATCTACTTGCAGGGAACAGTGGCTGCACTGGCAACATGGCATTTCTTCTTCTGTAGTGAGGAGAAGCTCACAAGCAAACTTACATAGCACCTTTTTTCTAAACATGTGTAGCACCCCCATAGTGTAGGTGCGTTTTTCTAGCACGGTTTGCTAGGTGAGGTGAAATTTAGTCAGGCCTAAGTGTAGGAGCAGGCCTAAATGTTTTGATCTGGGCTGGGAGGAGTGGCTCAGGGAGGATTGAGTGGACTTAGCAGATGAGATCACCAGAACCTCCCACTTCTTTCTAGAAACCTGGGGAGAATTTCTGCTCAAAGAGCTGGTAGATAGGTGGAGCCATCTGGAGTATTTTAGGGAGCCCTGATCAATCCCCAAGCAGGATTGGTAGGGGGCAGGCCTTCTTAAATACTCGGAGTCAGCCTAATTGGGGAGGAGAAGTGTCGGGTGGAAGTCTGGAGATATATCAGAGGCGCTGTGGAGGTCCCTACCCGGGAGGTCACCCCAGTCTGGGGAGGGTGACCTTGGGGCCTGGAGGTTCAGGTGCAGCCAGCAGTGGTGGTGATTCCTGGAGTCGCACAGGGGAACAAGAGGACAGCTGAGGTGCTACACAGTGAAAGACATTAAAGTGATCCACCGGTTTGGTGAGTGACAGCCCTTGGGAACTGCAGGAGAAAGTGCTGGAGCAGGCTGGGAGACATATATTGGACATTCCGTGGAAGCCTTGGGAGCCAGTTCAGGGAAAGGACAGTCACTGAGGAAAAGCAGGTCTGTGGAACCTGGAAGAGGGATGGGCTGGGAATTGTAGTCCATCAAAGGCCCGGCTAGTACTTTTGATTCACATTCAGGAGCCCGTGATCCCTGGACTGTAATGGGTGTCCCAGAGGTTTTGCTGAGAGTAGGCCTCGCCATGTGCTAGCCGCAGTGAAGAGAAAGCAACAGAGAAGCTTGATAAATTCCCTTTCAAGCTAAATACTAAGTTCAGTGCTGGAGAGAAGTAATGGAGTGATGATTTACTAAGTTCAGTGCTGGAGAGAGAACTGTAGGAGAAACAGTCAGCAAGTGCTGGAGAGTTGTGAGAAGTAACAGTCTTGTGCTGTTTCAGATAATGTATGAGGATTTATATAGTTAATTTTCATAAGCCATTGTTATTCATTTCTGTATTGTTGGTTAGTATACTGCAATCTTGTGGTTGTTTTGGAAACTGCCCCCTTCCTTTCTGTTTCCCATCTGTGTTCCCTCCCATCTTCTGATGTAATTTCCTTTTCCTGGTTCTCTCTGTCTCATGAGGAAGAAGATGGCCACTCATGTTTAGGCTGCACACAATCTACTTGCATCCTGGAACACATTACCATGTTTTGAACTTCAAAATATTGTCTTTCAATTATCTGCCACATCTTGTCTGCTATACCTCATGCTCGCAATAAGTACTCCACACTGATGGAAAAAGACTTGTTTTGGTGAGTTCAAGCTATCTGGTGAGAACTGTCTGCGGTGATTATATCTGCTTATACAGGCCAGGCATAGAGGTCTCAGCAAGGGATGAGTCACTATTACAACAGTTGGAGTCAGAATAGTCAAAACATGGTAGAATTCCTACAGCCTGCTGTGTAGATGTGTATGTTTAATCTGCAATCAAGCTAAGTGCCATCAGCCATCTTGTGAAAACACATGGTCGCACAAGCTTACAGCACTTCATCAGTGAATGTTGAAAACTGTTTCTCTGCATTGAATTGTGTTATCCCACCTGTCTAAGCTGCTGTTTGTCTTCTTAAAGAGACAGTAACCATTTTTTGAAAAAATGTCTAGACAAGTCTCCGAACATTCTTTTATCTCTGAATCTACACAGATACATCATGCCTTTGACCACACAGATGTATAGGGAGCAGATTCTGTTGATATCGCAGAACAAAGTGTAAGACCCAAACGCACAATAATACCAACACAGAAACTCAGAGAAAACTATGAAACCACTAGAGATGAGTTCTCCAGCAATCTATAAGAACTGTGGGACAAAATTACTCACTGCATGTCAGTCTTGCCACACTGCAATCAACAAGCTGAATTAAGAAATTCAACAGATTGCCTATCTGCAGCGTATGAGTGCTACCAGCGGCTGTCTGCAAAATACACAGCTTTCTTTAAGGACTCCAATATAGAGGGCTCTTTAGCAGAACTGACTAAGACTGATGATCTATAAACCAACAAAGAGATCTCTTAGTGCAAGATGCCAAGGATAAGGTGGAACTCCGCATCACTAAACTGCAGGAGACCAGATCTCATAAATCCTCATCTACTAAGCTCACAACGCGTTCTTCTAGATCTTCTCGCTCTAGAAGCTCAACAATAAGTGACAAGCTAATAAAGGCCGCACAAGTCTGGAAGCAAATAAAGTGCGAAGCTCATTTGCCAGAAAGGAAGCTGAGATAGAAGCTCAGAGCAAAACTCTAAAAGCAGAGATGACAGCTCGCCAAGCTGAGATAGAAGCTCAGGACAAAGCTCGCCAAGCAGAGAAAGAAGCTCAGGACAAAGCTCGCCAAGCAGAGATAGAAGCTCGGATCAAAACTCTTCAAGCAGAGATGGCAGCTCACCAAGCAAAGGCAGAATCTCAAATTAAGATTCTACAAATGGAAAGGGAGGAAGCAGCTGCCCTAGCAAGGCTGTAGGTCCTTAACCACTTGACCACTGGGCACTTAAACCCCCTTCCTAACCAGACCAATTTTCAGCTTTCAGTACTCTCACATTTTGAATGACAATTACTCACTCATGCAACACTGTACCCATATGAAATTTTCGTCCTTTTTTTCACACAAACAGAGCTTTCTTTTGGTGGTATTTAATCACCATTGAGCAATAAATGGAAAAATACCGAAAATTTTGTAAAAAAATGCATTATTCTTTATTTCTGTTATAACATTTTGCGAATTAGCAACTTTTCTTCATAAATTTTGGCCAAAATGTATACTGCTATTTATCTTTGGTAAAAATAAAGAAAATTAGTGTATATCATTTGGTCTTTGTGAAAGTTATAGAGTCTAAAAGCTATGGTGCCAATCACTGAAAATTGATCACACCTGATACACTGACGGCCTATCTCATTTCTTGAGGCTCTAACAAGACAGAAAAGTACAAATACCCCCCAAATTACCCCTTTTTGGAAAGTAGACAGTCCAAATGTTTTAAAAGCCATAAAAAGGTAAATAACGAGTTACCACTAATTTATGGTGGTTTTCTTTCGAGACAAACACACTTTTTTTCCTGCTTTTAAAGTATACCCATGTCACAACGTACTCACTCATTAACAGTAAGTTTTACACTCTCATGACTTTCGACTTTTAACCAGACCAATCCTTCCCCCAAATTCA
>BLSH010531698.1:2163762-2178315 GCA_018402905.1 Glandirana rugosa
TACGAGTGGGTACGTAGACACGAGTGGTTAGGTCAATACATAACTGGATTGGTGAGCACAGATGCATGGGTGAGCATAGATGCATGGGCGAGCATAGATGGATGGTGGAGCACGGATGCATGGGTGAGCATGCATGCATGGGTGAGCACAGATGGATGGCAGAGCACGGATGCATGGCTGAGCATGGATGCATGGGTGAACATGAATGCATGGGTGAGTACGAATGCAAGGGTGAGCATGGATGGATGGGGGAGCACAGATGCATGGGTCCACACGGATGCATGGGTGAACACGGATGAGGCTGGATGGGTGAGCACGGATGAGGCTGCATGGGTGAGCATAACTGGATTGGTGAGCACAGATGCATGGGTGAGCATAGATGCATGGGCGAGCATAGATGGATGGTGGAGCACGGATGCATGGGTGAGCATGCATGCATGGGTGAGCACAGATGGATGGCAGAGCACGGATGCATGGCTGAGCATGGATGCATGGGTGAACATGAATGCATGGGTGAGTACGAATGCAAGGGTGAGCATGGATGGATGGGGGAGCACAGATGCATGGGTCCACACGGATGCATGGGTGAACACGGATGAGGCTGGATGGGTGAGCACGGATGAGGCTGCATGGGTGAGCATGATTGGATTGGTGAGCACGGATGCATGGGTGAGCATGGCTGGATGGGTGAGCACGGATGCATGGGTGATGGATGAGTGAGCACGGATGGGTGAGCACGGATGCATGGGTGACAGATGTGTGAGCACGGATGCATGGGTGACAGATGAGTGAGCACGGATGGGTGAGCACGGGTGCATGGGTTACGGGTGAGTACACCTATTAACATTACTGTGCAGACTCTTAACACAGAGACCTCTAACACACACAAGCCTGAGCCTCTTCAAGTCCACAAAGCAAGCGTATTCACACAGCAAACCACATCACCTCCTGTCAACAACAAGATAACTGCCAGCAACAAGCCACAAAAGCCTTAGAGAGACTAGTTAGATGCTCTTGCAACATCATTTTATCCTGGTAAACCTCACCCTTACTTACCAGAGAACTTTCACTCCCAAGGGGTCCCACAAGTAACTTTGGCACAAAAGAGTGAGAAATCAGACCTGTCTGACTTCGCCAGATATATGATTCGCCGCAAGCTCATTAAAATTAGCCTCTCAAAGTTCAATGACTGTCCAGAGGACTACAGAGCTTGGAGATCAACCTTCAAAGCTTCTATTGCTGATCTTAACCTTACTGCCAAGGAGGAACTTGATTTGCTTATAAAGTGGGGTCAGAATCTGCAGATCGTGTTAAAAGACTGAGAGCAGTACATGTTGAGTACCCAGATGCAGGTCTTGCTGCTGCATGGGCAAGACTTGAACAAACCTATGGTAGCTCTGAAGCCATAAAAAGTGCTCTATTCAAGAGACTGAAAAACTTTCCAAAAATAGGAAACAAAGATCATCACAAGCTTCAAGAATTAAGTGACCTCCTCATGGAGCTGGAGTTGGCAAAGACAGACCATCGTCTACCTGGGCTGAGCTACCTGGACACCGCCCATAGTGTGAATCCAGTGGTGTCTAAACTGCCATACCACCTACAAGAGAAAAGGGCACAGCAGGGCTTAAGATATAAAAGAGACTTTAAAGTATCCTTTCCTCCATTCTCATATTTTTGCAGGTTCAACAGTGAACAAGCCTGGACGAGAAATGATCCCAGCTTCAGCTTCAGTGAGTCTAGCTTGCCTGCATCCTCACCATCAAGGTATGCTAACAAGGTGCACCAGCAATTGAGGAAGCCGGATGCTGACGTGAATGGGCGTGCGTAGCTTGTGCAGCCTGTGCTCCACGCTCTATGCCTTACGATCATGTGTGAGGAGCTGACCTGGCCTGAAACCCTAACCTGGCTGGAGGAGCGTGCTGGAGCAGTGTGGAGCGGATGCCTGCACTGACGACCGACCGCTTCTTTCAGCGGTGTTTGTTCCGACCTGCTCTGTGGCCCGCTGAGGGGGTCCGGGACATCAGCGACTGATCGCGACACAAGGCCTCCGCGCTCTTGGAGGTGAAGAGGAGAGCGGTCGGTGTGCTCCTTGAGATCAGGTGCTGGAGCCGGTAGGAGCGCCGCCATAACACTCTCGTGGCTGGAGCCGGAGAGGTAGCTGGATGGTTCTGGGGGTGGGTGAGGAGGGAGGTGAGTGTGCGGTGTCCCAGCTCCCCCTTCTCCCCCTAAAGGTTAGTGATGCCCCTTGGCTATAAATCGGAACTTTGAAGGGCGTCCCAGCTTCTACTCATTTTTGTTTTTGCCTGATGTATTTGACACTAATACGGGCAGTCTCAGTGAAAATAGGGACTGGGCATTAAGCTGGAAAGAATAAGCTGAGCTATCTCTTTTGAGGAAACACTAAAGATTCAAGGACTTTTATACAGGATCAATACAGGTGGAGCTTCAATTTTGGATATATTTCTGCTCCCTGTACCTTATACGTGACTTAAACGTTTTTAGTACCTGTTGTACTTGTACCTATATCAGGACAAAATAGTTTGCTCTGTCTCTTGGTTCTGGAGTTGAGAGTTTTTGTTTTTTGTTTTTCTCTACCTTTTCTCTCATACTATTGGCAGTGAATAGGTGGGAATCAGGAACAGTATAAGCCTACCTTTTGATCCACCCCCCTTTTTTTTTTCTGGCTCATGCTTGCCTTGGGCCAACTTGTCTTAGATCTGCCTTTCCACACAAGTTATCTCTTTGGATTTTGCAAGGGGAGAGGAGTAATATTGGTACAGATCTGGATACCAGATCGGGAACTATGGCAAAAAAAAAGGGGGATGTTTCGATGCTGCTGGAAGCCGGGGTTGAACTATCCCAGAAAGCCCAAAAAGATAAAAGTAAGGAGATTGCCAATAAGTTGGAGAAATTTGCACATGGTTCCTCTCAGGCCAGTGGAAAAATGCAACCAAGGTGTCTATGTCACCAGTTGGGACTTCTAAAGGGGCTAATGCTCAATCTAAAGGCAAAGATCATAAAGGGACTGGGGGCCAGATAAGCTTGCCTGCAACGCAGGACACGCTAAGTTTGGAGATGTCAGCTGCAGAGGAACCATCTTTGAAAGAAATACTCTCTGCAATAAACACCTGCAAGGTCTCCCTGGTAGAATTAATGGATCAAATGAAGGGTATTAATGAGGATATGCTGATAGTAAGGCATGATCTCCAGAAGATCCGGGAGCGGACTACGGAACTGGAAGAGAGAGTCGGAAGTATCGAGGATGCCCAGTCCCCCCTAAAGAGGGACATAGAGATGTTAAAAAAGACAGTCCTTAGGCAGAATGAGAGCTTGGAGGAATTTGAGAACAGAGAAAGAAGAAATAATGTTCGAATTTTGGGGCTCCCAGAAAAATGTGAGGGGAAGGACATGAGGGCATTCCTGGAGAAATGGCTAGGGGACACTTTGGGTCAAGAGAACTTTTCCTCTCATTTTGTCATTGAAAGAGCTCATAGGATACCAACAAGGGGGGCTCTTTCAGGAGGAGCCCCAAGATCGGTCATTATGAGACTGCTGAGTTTCAGGGATAGAGAAATTATCCTTAGAAGAACAAGAGAACTGAAATCCGTAATGTATAACGGGAATAAAATCCTGTTTTTTCCGGACTTCTCAGCGGAAGTTCAGAAAAAGCGACTCAGTTTCTCGGACATCAAGGCACAGCTGCGACAATTAAACATTCAATATGCTATGTTCTATCCAGCATGCCTTTGGGTGGCATATAAAGGGGCAGTTCATTTTTTCGACACCCCGGATACAGCCGTGTCTTGGTTAGAGAAGTGTGATCAACCTGCACATAATTTGTCATGATGGGTTCAGGTTAGTCCTTGGGGTTGACCAAATTGCGTGTGGGGGGAGGGGGGGGAAGAGAGAGAGGAGGGACATTTTTTGAAGAAGGTTTATTTTTTTTTTGTTTTTTTGTCCTTTCTCTCCCTCCCCCCTGTATAGGGGCAAGGGGTATGGGATATTATAATGTTATGGAAGGCAAAAAGTTATGTTTGATTGGGTGTTTACACATGGTAAAAAGTTATATTATAATTTGTCACAATGGGCTAGGGTTAATCCTTAAGGTTGACCAAATTTCCTGTGCGGGAGGGGAGGGGGAAGAAAAGAAAAGGGGAAGAGAATTTTTTTTTTCCTTTCTTTTCCTCTTCCTCTCTCCCCCCTGTACGGGGACAAGGGGTTCGGGGTATTGCAATGATATGGAAGGCAAAGAGTTATATATGATTGGGTGATTATACATGGTAAAAAGTTATATTATAATTTATCACAATGGCACTGTAATAATATGGAAGACAAAGATTTATAGATGGCTGAGCGATCATGTATGGCAAAAATTTATATAGGGTTGAGCACAAGAGGTACGAGCACAAAGAGGAAATGGCATTGACAATAGCGTGTAGGGGGGGGGGTTAGTTGGAATGTGTCAAGGTTTAGGCACAGTAAATATTTTAAAGGTTACATATGTTGGTGTATCACACTAGAAAACCACCTAAGTCACAAGAAAAAGCCCCAAAAGGGGTTGGGGGGGAGGGAATGGGGGGAGGGGAGAGTGGATAGCTGGGTTGGTAGGAAGATTGTACAAATGTAAATATAAGTTGCTTAGTGCCCCAAGGGATGAAGGGCGGGAGGCTGGTGGGGTGGGGAGGGGTAGGGAGGGGGTGGTTCCCTTCGTGGCATCCTCCCTCCGTCCCTCTGCGCTCCACTGCCGAGTCTTTTGTCTTTTTTTTCTTTTTTCATTAGGTTGTAATGGGTAGGTTGGTGACATTTGGGTCGCGGAATGTGAGGGGAGTGAGTAATCTAGTCAAAAAGACGGCCTTGTTCAAAACAGTCGCAACTCTGGGGATAAAATTGCTATGTCTGCAAGAAACACATTTAACGGGGGACTCGACTGACCGTTTAAAAATCAGGGGATTTCCCCATCAGTTCCATTCCACGTATACCTCATATTCTAGAGGAAGGAGTACACTAATTCATGCCTCAGTAGGGTTCGAATGTATTCAAGCAATGTTGGACATAGAGGGGAGATATGTATTTTTATATTGTAGGCTGGCAGAGCTTCCAATTGTCTTGATAGGGGTGTACATCCCTCCGCCCTTTAGACTAAATATTGTTGGCCGTCTTTTGGGGTTTATGGCTGGTATTCCAGTATTATGGTTGGGGGACTTCAATATGGTTATGAACATCCAGATGGATAGATGGCCTGTGAGAGGAAGGAGCGTGAAATGGGAATTAGAAGTAATGCATAGGGTAAAAGAAGCGGAGGTCTATGTGGAAGACCCTACGCCAGAGAATCTGGATAGCTGGGCCGAATCCCGGGGAATCTATCGGATGATGTCCTTGAAAAAGGCAGAAACCAAAAGATTTTTTTTAGGACAAGCCCAGTATGAGGAAGGGGAATCTGCCGGACACATGCTGGCCCTCGTGGCGAGGTCTCAGGAGAGACAGACAACCAATATTGGTCCTGAGGAGACCCCGGGAGGGGGGACTACCAGGTGTCCGGCGGAAATATTAAACATCTTTAAAGACTATTATGCTGATCTCTATAGTTCAAAAGTGGGGAAGAAGGATAAAGAAATACAGGAGTTTTTGGGAAATTTAAGTATACCAAGTATCTGAGGCTCCTAAACATAAAGCCCCGGGTCCGGATGGACTACCAAATTAAATATATTTGGAGTATGCTGGGGTGTTGCTTCCAGAGCTGTTGGTGACCCTCAATGATGCGGCAAGGAGGGGAGTAATGCCGGTAACTATGACAGAGGCCACCATAATTCTTATCCCCAAGGAAGGGAAAGATCCACAACAACCAGCATCTTATAGACCCATCTCTTTGTTGTGTACTGATGTGAAGCTGTTGGCCAAGGTGCTGGCAGAGCGACTTACCAGGGTAATGCATAAATTGGTCCATTTGGACCAATGTGGGTTTATCCTTGGGAGGTCCACAGCTTTGAACATCAGGAGGCTGTTTCTGAACTTACAGGTTCCTTCAGAGGAGCCTGGTTTGAGGGCAGTATTGTCCTTGGACGCCATCAAGGCCTTCGATAGCCTGGAGTGGAGGTATCTTTGGGAGGCCTTGACGGCGTTCAATATTGGCCCAGTGTTTTTAAACTGGGTAGGCCTCTTATACCAGAACCCTAAGGCGACAGTAAAGATAGCCCAGAGGCTGTCAGGATACTTTCCATTAACAAGGGGAACAAGGCAGGGGTGCCCGCTGTCCCCCTTTTTGTTTGCTATAGCAGTTGAGCCCTTGGCAATAGCAGTAAGAGGAGCGCAGGAAATACGGGGGTTCAGAAGAGGGCCAGTGGAGGAGAAGGTATCGCTGTTTGCAGATGACATTCTTGTTTATTTGGGAGACACGGGCCGCTCACTGGCAGCAGTAATGAAACTGGTAAAAGAATTTGGAAGCTGGTCGGGCCTATTAGTTAATTGGGGGAAATCGGCTCTTCTTGCGCTGGATGGGCTGGTGGAGCACCTGCCGGAGGGCATGGCCTCTCTGCAGATAGTAACCTCCTTTAAATATCTGGGCATAAACATCTCAAATAACCCTAAGCACTATATAATAAGAAACCTGGAACCCTTACTGAAAAAGTTTAGGCTGAAACTAAATAGCTGGAGGCGCCTCCCTTTAACGGTAACGGGCCGTAATAACTTAGTGAAAATGATCTGGCTCCCACAACTGCTATACGTTTTGCATAATGCCCCTATATGGATCCCGGGGGTGTGGTTTAGGAGGGTAGAGAGACTCTTTAGAGAGTTGATATGGAAGGGCAAACGAGCTAGGATTGGGCTGAGGTATTTGCAGCTCCCTAGAGATAAAGGAGGTTTGGGAGTCCCACACCCATGGGTGTACTTTTTGGAAGCCCAACTGCAACAACTAGGGGGGGGGGTTGAGTACATCCGGCATAAATTATGGCCTGCGTCCTCTTCGGGCCTGTACTCCCCACTCATCCTGGTTGGGAGCACTAGAGGCAGAGTCAGTGGGGGTTCTAAATCAATGCCCAATGGGAATTTATATACTAAAGGTTTGGCAAACGGTTAAGTCGATGTTGGAATACCAGGGGTCTAGTGAATTTGTACCGCTGTGGGACAATGAGAGGCTCCTGGAACTGGCTGAATTAGGGGGGTTTCAAGACTGGGAGCGGAAGGGGGTGAGGAGATTGAGGCAGTTGTATAATGGGAACAACCTGAAGTCGTTTCAAGAAATGAGGGAGGAGTTTGGTATACCAAATGAAAAATGTTTTCAATATCTGCAGTAGAGGCATGCTATTTCTGTACAGTTTAGAGAAGAGGGGGGCCCAAGGTGGTGTGAGATCCCCTTTTTGAAGAAGGTCTTGTATGCTCCCATTCAGAGAGGATTAATTTCAGATATATACCAGAAGTTGGGCCCAGAAGTAAGGGGGATGGACCAGATGACCCAGATAAAAGCGAAATGGGAGGAGGATGTGGGGGAGTTATCAGATATTCAATGAAAGGATATTGTGGCTTTGCCGAGCAGAATGTCCTTCTCTTCGCCACAAAATTGGACCCAGCTTAATATTCTCTATAGGACCATCTATACCCCTAAGAAACTACATCAATTTGGAGGTCGCCGAGATGCTCTATGCACAAGATGCAGGGGGGCGACCGACGACCTGATCCATATGATTTGGAGTTGCCCCAGGCTGCACAGGTACTGGAGTGAGGTCCTTGAGGAGATCAACCAGGTCTTTGGGCTGGCGTTGGTCGGGGACCCGGTTCTGTGTATCCTGGGTTACCTGGAGGGAGGGGGGGATGGGACAGAGGAGGATGGCGGTGGAGAGATGCCTTTACCAGGCAAGGAAACAAATTACCTCAAAATGGAAGGATACTAACCCGCCGTCAATGGAGAGCTGGCGTGAGAGGGTGAATGCAACAATTGTGAGGGAGAGGATGGTATACCTTGGGAGGGGAAAGAATAGTGTATTTGAAAAGGTTTGGGACAAATGGATAGAGTGGGAGAGTGTACGATTTAGGGACGTACTCAACAGCTAAAGAAGGAAGAAGACGGTTAAGAAGTGGTGTAGAAAGGGGTAAAAGATATAACCCAGTGGGGGGAGGGGGATGGGGGGGAGATGGGGGAGAAGAGATGGTATAAGGTTGCAATATTAATTCTGTGTTTGGATTGAAAAAAGAATGTTTTTCGTCTTTATGGTAATTGTATTGTATTGAAAAGGAAAATAAAGTATATTTAAAAAAAAAAAAAGTATGCTAACAAAGCAGCTAAACAAAGAGATATATATAAAGCAGTATCTGCTAAAAAGACAGACATCTCACCTCCCGTTCAACCTCACCCTCTAAAGAAATGTTGTGGGCTTAGGGCAAAGACTATCCAAGAACACAATGAGATTTTCCAGAAACTTGGAATATGCTATAGGTGCTGTGCTTCCTATGACCATTTTTCTAAAAACTGTAAGGTTGCCAGCAACTGCACAGAATGCGGTAGCGACAAACACGTTACAGCTATGCATCCTGCTCCACTTCCAGAGAATCCACAGCAGCCATCTACATTGAACCCTGCATCAAATAATGGCGGGGAGCAACAAAACCATGCTCCAGCCATTACAAACATCTCTTCTTCATGTACTGAGGTCTGTGAAGAAGGATCAAGCCACAAATGCTGTGCCAAGGTATGTCTAGTCAAGATATATCCAAAGGATCAACCTGAGAAAGCTACCAGGATGTATGCCATAATAGACGAGCAGAGCAACAGATCCCTGGTCAAGTCTAAATTCTTTGAGATCTTTGGCATAAAGGGACATGCAACACCATATACTCTCAACACCTGTTCTGGTCATGTAGAAACCTCTTGCAGAAGGGCGATGGGTTCCTGGTCTCCCATATCAAGGCAAGGAAGGGCATACTCTTGACAACAGTTGGCGTGTGTTGCCAACAGTTGAGTGTGACCAAATACCAGACAACAGAGAAGAAATTCCTACCCCAGAAACTGCATATCACCATCCCCACTTAAGGCACCTGGTTACTGATGTAGTGTAGATGATATCGCACTAGGGCCAGAGAAAAAAGGGGGGGGGTGTTACGAATGTCAAGGCGAGCAGCTAAACCACAATCAAACTAATTGTTAATCCAAAATCATATACAATCGATATAGCGCTCAGCCCATCTAAATAGCTACTGCAGTCAAATCAATAGTGTTCATACAAGCAGTGGTATGTATATTCAATATGTAGTTAAAAAAGTTTGTGACAGTCTCTAAACCCCTAAGGGTGGCTGAATAGGATCAATCTCTTCAAACAAACGTTGTAAATTCAATTCATCAATTCCACATGGAAGAATAAGGGATCCTCCAATCGTGTTAAGATGGAGGCTTACCAGATATCAGATTAAATGAGGCGTTGGACCCTCTCCGGGTACCTTGGTAGTGATGGAGACAGGTATACACGTCACACACTCTGCCAATGGTTAGGGGGGGTCCTTCAGGTTGCTGTGAAACTGGCTCCCAAGGAATCCAGGGTCTCCGGATGGTTAGAAGTCCGCCACCTTCTTTTGCGATGGTACGTCACACACTCCGAGACGACAAAGTAGGTATTGCTTGAAAGACAGAAATGTCCACGAAATCCTACTACTCGTCCGTGATGGTGATGAATGGAGAGTGAGGTAGACCAATAGCTCCCACTGTGAGCAGGACCGAAAGGGATGGAAAAGACTCAAAATAGTGTAAAACCTCGTGGCATGAGGTATATTTAATGAATAAATAGGATTAAAAAAACATCAAATTCGTGAAGGAGTAAAAGTTACATGCACGCAGCATATCAAGGCAACAGGCTTCCGACGCGTTTCGTATAAGTATACGTCATCACCCCACCCTGGATTCCTTTGGAGCCGGTTTCTCTTATTCTTCCATGTGGAATTGATGAATTGAATTTACAACGTTTGTTTGAAGATATTGATCCTATTCAGCCACCCTTAGGGGTTTAGAGACTGTCACAAACTTTTTAAACTACTTATTGAATATACATACCACTGCTTGTATGAACACCTGGTTACTGATATTCCTCCAATGGACATGGACGCGGAAATACTAGTCTTGCTGGGAAGAGACATTCTCAGAGTACATAAAGTGCGCCAGCAGTGCAACGGATCTGACGACGCTCCATACTCACAAAGACTTGATCTAGGCTGGATCTAGGGCGATGTATACTTAAGCAGAATGCGAGTATCTGAGATTAACTCCTTCAAGACTCATGTGCTAAGAAATGGGCGTGAATCTTACGCCAGACAATGCCCTCATCACTATGAAGTAAGGGAGAAGCCTCTTGACATCATCCAGGTATCTGATGTTATTCCCATTCCCTGTGATGACAAC
The DNA here is from genome assembly GCA_018402905.1 of Glandirana rugosa. Classification (NCBI taxonomy): domain Eukaryota; kingdom Metazoa; phylum Chordata; class Amphibia; order Anura; family Ranidae; genus Glandirana; species Glandirana rugosa. The sequence goes on from BLSH010531698.1 coordinate 2,174,141, forward strand.
AGAACAGCTGGTCAGTTGAAGATAGAGAGTTCATCGCAATAATGGACAGTGGACTCCACAACGATGAATCTAACAGCTATGTTGCACCATTACCTCTTCGTGCTACAAGAGTCAGACTTCCAAATAATCGTGAACAAGCCTTAACCAGATTCAACTCACTTCAGCGAACACTAAAGAACAGGCCTGAAATGAAGGAACATTTCATTGCATTTATGAAAAGGATCTTTGACAATTATCATGCTGAGCCAGCTCCACCTCTTCTTGAATATGACGAGTGCTGGTATCTGCCTTTCTTTGGAGTGTATCACGCACGTAAACCAAAGCAAATCATCGTAGTGTTTGATTTCAGTGCCAAGCATCAAGATGTATCCCTAAATGATGTTCTTCTTACTGGTCCTAACCTAACCAACAACCTTGTAGGAGTGCTTATGAGGTTCAAAAGCATATATATATATATATATATATATATATATATATATACGCAGCGTATTGAGTGTACACTATATATCAGTGCATTATAGTGCATTCGGGGGTGTACATAGTACACTTGATGTGATGTATTAAAATATATACAGTCTGATTTGTAGACACCTTTCGATGATTAAACAGTTAAAGAAGACAGAAGAAACTATCATGTTATTTCCATAATTGATGGTTTAATGGTTCCCTGGTGTAAGATGAATTAAATATGAAGTTCAAATGAATAGTATGTGATATGCAATAGTTCCTACCTGAAGAAGGGCACTAACGTTTTATTATTAACCCGAAACTGTTGGACTTTTGGAACCTTTTTTTATTTATTTTTTTGTATTTTTTTTTTTGTATATTTCTTGTTCTAATAAATCTACGAGTGCAGCAATCCTGGACTGATTATTCCTATATACAGCCTGTGGACAAGGCTAGATTGCTGGCACCCTCATTTGGGAATGAGTGCTGCTCACCACACTTGGTAACTATATAAATATAAATATATATACACACACATCGTATTGAGTGTACGGTATATAGTACACTTGACGTGGTGTCTTAACCACTTAACACGAATCGCCGTTTATAAACGGCGGCTGCTTTAAGAGGATGTATCGGGGTATAGCCTGCAGCTATACCAGCTATACGGTGATAATGGCCGATCTGGCTCGGGAGCTGCTCGATCGTTATCCCAGGCAGCGGGAGGGGCCGTCCCCCCTCCCGCCACCGTCCGCCGCTCTTCTCCGGCCTCCCATCCCACCAGGAGACCAGAGCTCCAATCAGACATGTCCGGCCGCTGACTGGAGTCCCTGTGGAAGCCGATTCGGGACTCCTTCATACATTTCCGGAAGCAACGTCACAATGTCACTTCCAGCTTACTCGGTGGCTAACGGTGCCGGTTTTAAAAAAAATAACAGTATTCAGAATCTCTGTTTTAGGCTATCAGAATACTGTGAAGTGTAAAGGAGGGATGGGGGGTCTTTTAGACCCCCCCATCCCTCCATAAAGAGTACCTGTCACCATATATTACTATCACAAGGGATGTTTACATTCCTTGTGAAAGCAATAAAAGTGATCATATTTTTTTAAAGGAATAGTGTTAAAAAAATTAAAATAAATAAATAAAAAAAAATGTAAAGTGCCACTGTCCTCGCAAGCTCATGCAGCAAAGAAAACGCATATGTAAGTCACCCCCACATATGAAATTGGTGTTCAAACCACATATGTGAGGTATCACCGCGACCGCCAGAGTGTGAGCAATAATTCTAGCAAAAGACCTCCTCTGTACCTCTAACCTGGTAGCCGTTAACAGTTTTTAATGCATTGCCTATGGAGATTTTTAAGTACCGGAGTTTGTCGCCATTCCACAAGTGTGCGCAATTTTCAACCGTAACGTGTGTTATCTATTTACTCGGGGTAACATCCTCTTTCACAATATACAAAAATTAGGGGCTAACTTTACTGTTGTCTTTATTTTTCAAAAAAAGGGATTTTAGTATAACTTAAAATCCTTTTCTCTGAGTTCACTGACAGACGCAGCCTTCTTATGACACATGGGGTTATGCTCATCTCACTAGGAGTAGACTAGGCAAAATAAACAAACGCATAGGTTGGCCCCACCCAGGGGGCCGCCCTCACCTTAGCATATAATCCCCCTGCCCTGTACAGCACATCAGTTCGTAACAAGCCGTACAAACTCAACGCAGAGGGGTGGGCGTCTGTCAGTGAACTCAGAGAACGGTAAGTTATACTAAAATCCCTTTTACTCTTCCGTTCACTGACAGACGCAGCCTTCTTATGACACATGCGGACATCCCAAAGCTGTGCCAATCAAGAGGGGTGGGCAAACTATAACAACTGTACCCAACAAAAAAAGCCCTCTCAGTCGGCGCTAACCGCACCTCCACTGCCGCTTGTAATACTTTGCATCCAAAAGCAGCATCCAAGGATGCTGAAACATCAATTTTGTAAAACTTAGTAAACGTGTGCACTGAGGCCCAAGTAGCCGCCTTGCACACCTGAGACACCGAGGCTTGGTGTCTAAATGCCCAGGAAGTACTAACTGCCCTGGTGGAATGAGCCGTGATTGGAAACGGGGGAACCTTGCCCCGAATCTCTTATGCATGAGTCACGGTCTTCCGTATCCAACGAGAAACGGTAGCTGACGAGGCCGCCAAGCCTTTGCGCGACCCTTCCGTCAGCACAAATACACCCGCAAAGCCCTCACCACATCCAAAGAATGCAGTTCAACTTCTTTGGGATGCGACGGGTGCGGGCACAATGAGGGAAGAACAATATCCTCATTTAAATGAAAGGAAGAAACCACCTTCGGAAGAAACGAAGGGGAAGGTCGCAAAACCGCCTTGTTCTTATGCAGGATCAAGTAAGGTGACTTGCATGATAATGCTGCCAACTCAGACACCTGTCTGGCGGATGTGATAGCCACCAGAAAGGCCACTTTCTGTGACAACAGTCGTAAGGGAATATCCCTAATTCTTCCATATGGCGGTTTCTGCAGCACAGAAAGCACCAGATTCAAATCCCACGGAGCCAGAGGCGACCATATCCGAGGAGCGACATAACGTACCCCCTGTACGAATGTACGGATCAATGAATGAGACGCCAAAGGCCGTTGAAAAAGAACCGCCAGGGCCAAAATCTGTCCCTTAAGCGTACTTAACGCCAGGTTCTTGTCCAGTCCTTGCTGCAAAAATGACAGTACCCTGGACACTATATAAGAGCGGGGGTTTCAACCCCCTGCCTCGCACCAGGTAATATAGGTCTTCCAGGTCCTATGATAAATCTTACGAGAGGTATTCTTAAGTGCTTCAATCATAGTAGGGATTACGGAGTCAAAGACACCCCTATCCCTCAACACCTGGGACTCAATAGCCAAGCCGTCAAAGCCAGCGAGGGTAAATCAGGGTGCAAGATAGGCCCCTGAGAGAGTAGGTCTTCGCAAAGTGGAAGACGCCACGGAACATCTGCCACCATCCATACTACGTCGGCGTACCAAGGACGCCGAGGCCAATCCGGAGCTACCAGGATTGTCGGGATTCCCTCTGCTTCCATCCTGCGCAGAACCCGCGGTAGAAGCTTTAGAGGAGGAAAGATGTACAGTAGGCGATACCGACCCCAGGGCGCTACTAGTGCGTCCGAGGCGACCGCCAACGGATCTCTTATTCTGCACACAAAGGTCTGTACCTTGTGATTGTACCTGGAGGCCATGAGGTCTACCTTTGGTATGCCCCATTTGAGGCAAATCTGGCGGAACACTTCTGAATGTAGGGACCATTCCCCATGATCCAGAGTCCGGCGGCTGAGAAAGTCCGCCTGCCAATTTTCCACACTGGGATATAGATTGCAGAGAGAGCTGGCACGTGAAGTTCTGCCCACCGAAGGATCAGAGCCGCCTCCGCGGCTGCTGCTGCGCTTATTGTTCTGCCCTGATGGTTCACATATGCCACAGCCGTGGCATTGTCCGACTGAACCCGAACAGGGAGGCCTCGCAGCCTTTCTGACCAACGGGACAGGCAAAGTCTGATCGCTCTCAGTTCCAGTACATTTATCGGAAGACAAGCTTCCCGCACTGAAAACGGAGTTTACCCCGTATGGTTTCCATCTGGAGTACCGGAGGTCCATGTTAGTGTTCCATGTCTGGAAACACACGTCTTATTCTCTAGGCAACCGCCAGCGGAGCCTGCGTG
>BLSH010531698.1:2181020-2212473 GCA_018402905.1 Glandirana rugosa
CAGTTTTTACAGACAAAAACGTTAACAATAGTCCGCCCACAACACCGAGGCGAGAACCAGTCCGCTGTTCCGAAGTTTCTTTCGAGGACATCTAGAAGGGAAAGTCCCTCCCGTAGACAAACCGGGTGTCAACCTACTTTAGTAATTCCTAAAGTGTCCTCCCTTCTCATGAAAGGAAGGTCTCGGTTTCTCCGCCCTAAAAACGGCATCCGTCCCGGGACAAAGAAGTCCAGTCTTCTTCAAGAAAGCCCGTGGGCCTTGTCGCCTGACCAAGAGCGGAGCCACAACACCCGCCTGATAACAATTGCAAAAACAGACATTTTTGACAATATGGGAAGAAGGTCCAAAGCCGCATGGCATATGTAGCGGAGACCTTCTTCCAAATGTTGTGCCCGCTGTACTTCAGCCTGTGCACCTTCACCAGATAAACCAGTGTGCAGCGTGGCAGCATGCTCACGAAGAGACTGTGCCGCCATCGCAGTGGCTGACCCAGCCAACAAGAATAGTGCTTTAGACACTGCCTCTGTGTGGCGATCGGCCGCCTCCCTAAAAGACTGAGACCCCTCCAAGGGAATGGTGGTTGCTTTATTCACACAGCCACTGGGGGGTCCACCGCTGGGGAAGCCCATCTCTTAGTAAAGCAGTCCTCAAAGGGGTAGCGAACAGCAAAGCTTTTAGGAAAAGCAAAGGAATTTGGTGGCCTCAGCCATTCCTTGAACACGGCCTGTTCAAACACTTGATCATAAGGGTAAGCCCTAGGAGACCTAGGGGGTTTAAGCGGTCCACAAATATATGTGGACTCATGCGACTCTCCTGTTTGGTCAAGCCGCATGGAGTCGCGGATATCAGTGATCAGCGCTTCCACTATCGCCTTATCACACGAAAAAGGAGCCTCCTGATCATCTTCTCCTTCTGAGGGCAGTTCACCCTCTGCTAGGACCACAGGTGTGACCATTGAGGTGCTCTCTAGATCCGAATCCTCCCCTGAGGAAAGAGGGGGGGTGGGCGTTTCTTGGGGCCCCTCGGAACGGGGTCCTCTGCCCGGGGAAAGAACTCCCCAAACACCGCCCTCATCTGTTCCAAGGACACTAATGTTCCTGGGGTGGATTGTTGATCCGCAGGTACCCCTGCCATAGTATTGCCGGCCTCTAACATCCCAGCCTTCCGGCACCCCCACTGTGTGACCACCACCTCTACCCCACCAATCAGCCAGGGAGACCCGGGAGGATTGCACCCACCGCTACCAGCACCCAGGGAGAGCCAGCTATACTTGCTGTTTAGATGCCTCAGCACTACGACCGGAAGAGCAATGCCCAACAATCTACTGCACTCCAGGAGCTTGCCACTGCGCGTCAGCCACGTTGTCCCAACAAAAACCGGAAGCCTCACTTCCGTTTTTAGACACTTCCTGTAACAGGTATGAACTTCTCCAAAACGACCACTGGGGGCCGCCAGAGAGCAGGCTGGAAACCACATGGTTATCAAACAATGGACGCTGCCATTAACACACGTGCGGTCAGCCACGAACGAGCGGTGATCCACATCAATGGCGGCGACCCGCCTAACGCAGAGCTCCAAACGGTCAGTGCAAAGTACGGTGATCCACACCGAATGGCGGCAAACCGCTTGACGCAGAGCTCCGAACAATCAGTGCAAGGTGCGGTACTGCGGGGGGGGGGAGATAATCCTCAAAGGGGCACCACCCAGTATGTCCCTCTAACGGACCCCCACCAGCCGGCTACCACAAAAGCTGCCCAGGTGCCCACTCTTAACGCCCCTAGGGCGGAAGAGGGGTCCACTCACCAATCCGACGGGCGCATCGGGTAGCCACCCGGAGCAGACTTACCTCCCCAGAAAGAGGCATGCTGCTGGCCAGGCCACTGGACAGGCGAACCAGTCACTGGGCTCTAGTGGGTTTTAGCCACTGGCTGCCCGCACGGAACGGGTGCTATGCGGTGGGCCCCCCTAAGGGTAGCTCACATAGTGTCGGCCGGACTGGGGAAAGTTTTTGGATTCGAGATATCCTCTATACCACCAGCCAGCTTCTTGATAGCAGTCTTCATCAGACGAATCTTCAGGAGACCGTAGAACCCATAGGGAACCAGGTCTACTCCTTGCACTAGGCAAATAAAAACTGATGTGCTGTTCAGGGCAGGGGGATTATATGCTAAGGTGAGGATGGCCCCCTGGGAGGGGCCAACCTATGCATTTGTTTATTTTGCCTAGTCTACTCCTAGTGAGATGAGCATAACCCCATGTGTCATAAGAAGGTTGCATCTGTCAGTGAACGGAAGAGTAAAGTGAATTTTTTCAAAAAAAATCGCGCTTGAAAGACCGCTGCTCAAATACCGTGTGACAAAAACTATTGCAATGATCACCATTTTAATCTCTAGGGTGTTTTAAAAAAAATATATAAAATGTTTTGGGGTTCTAAGTAATTTTCTATCAAAAAAAAATATTTTAAGTTGTAAACAACAAGTGTAAAAAAGGGCTTTGGGGCTTAATTGGTTAAACTAATTTACAACAGCAGGGCCCCCAATTTTTCAGCAACTGTTTGACTGAGGCATGTCATCACAATTTTTTAAATAATTTACAACAGCAGGGTCCGTTCCTGCGCCCAACAAGAGTAATTGCAAGGGGTTACAGTGTTCTGGCACCGCCAACACCCAAGGCCCAATTTTTCAACACCTGTTTGACTGGGGCATGTCATCACAATTTTTAAACTAATTTACAACAGCAGGGGCTCATTCATGCACCCAACAAGATTAACTGCAAGGGGCATACAGTGTTCTGGCACTGCCAACACCCAAGGCCCAATTTTTTGGCACCTGTTTGACTGGGGCATTTCATCACAATTTTTAAATAATTTACAACAGCAGGACCGTTCCTGTGCCCAGCAAGAGTAACTGCAAGGGGTTACAGTGTTCTGACACTGCCAACACCCAAGGCCCGATTTATGGCACCTGTTTGACTGGGGCACGTCATCACAATTTTTAAAAATAATTTACAACAGCAGGGCCCGCACCAAAATAAAAAAAAATAAAAATGCATAGGGTTCCCCCCAAAGTCCGTAACAGACCCTTCAGGTCTGGTGTGTATTTTAAGGGGAACCCTGCCTAAAATAAAAAAAATTGCGTAGGGGTCCCCCCCAAAGTCTGTACCAGGCTCTTCAGGTCTGGTGTGGATCTTCAGGGGAACCCCGCACCAAATGTAAAGAAAAAATGGCATGGGGTCCCCACGAAATCCAAACCAGACCCTTATTCGAGCACGCAGCCCTGGCATGGCAGGAGGGAGTGGGAATGAACAAGTACCCCCCCTTCCGAACCATAACAGGCCACATGCCCTCAACATGAGGAGGATGCTTTGAGGTCATCCCAAAGCACCTTGTCCCCGTGTTGATGGGGAGAAGGGCCTCATCCCCACAACCCTTGCCGGTGGTTGTAGGGGTTTGTGGGCGGGGGGGCTTATCGGAATCTGGAAGCCCCCTTTAATAAGGGGGCCACCAGATCCCAACCCCCCCATGTGTATAGGTATGGGGTACATTGTACCCCTACCCATTCACCAAAAAAGGAGTAAAGTGTTAAAAAAACAAGAGGCAGTTTTTGACAATTCCTTTATTGTGTAAAATAGCTCTTCTTCCTTCTTCTTTCACCGCCCCCGCTGCCGCAGCTGTGCTGTCTGGAGGCATCTCCCAGAATGAGCGGTCTGCAATCTGACATTTATTTTATAGGTAAGGGCGGGGCCACCCAATGACGTAAGCGAGTGACCCCATCCCCTTCTGATGTCATTCGTTGTCAGAGGGGACGGGTCAACTCTTCTTATAAAAGAAATGTCAATTTGAAGACCGCCCATCCTGGGAGACGCCTCTGCATGACACGGCTGTGGCAGTGGGCACGGGGGCGGTGAAAGAAGAAGGAAGAAGATAATAAATGACAATTTTTCCTTTGGAAATGTAATTTTTACCCTGGCTATGTTCTAAACATCACAGAGCTGTGCCCTTTTACAGGCAAACTAAGGGGACCCCCCAGGCATGATATTTAAAATAATATTTCATTTAAATTTTTTCAGTTATTATTAAAATCACTGCTCCAGAAAAAATTATACATTTAAAAACTTTTTTTTGCGTTGATACATGTTTCCTAGGGCAGGACCCGGGTCCCCATACACTTTTTATGGCAATAACTTGCATATAAGCCTTTAAAATTAGCACTTTTGATTATTCATGTTCGAGTCCCATTGATTTTAACGGCATTTGCGTGTTCGCACTAATTTTTTTGCCTGCTCGCAAGTTCTGGTGCAAACCAAACCGGGGGTGTTCGGCCCATCCCTAATCTATACGATCCATTGGAATTTGCAGCTCCCATCACCATACAAGATAAATCCTTATTAAGACAGCTATCAAAGACTATTCAAGATTGGGAATGCCCTGCTACCAACAGACAGATATTCAAAGTGGGATTCCTGGAAACAATCTCTACATGCCTTAGATGGAATTGACATACCACGCTGATACACTTCAGCTTCTCTTGCTGCAAGTCAGATGCATCCACTGAGGCCATAGCAGCTGTTGCCTATCTCAAGGTAAGAGATTATCTTAATCAAGCCCACATAGGGTTTCTGTTTGGCAAAGCTAAGTTAGCACCTAAGCCTGAACACACAATTCCCAGGCTTGAACTTTGTGGGACTGTGCTAGCCATAGAAATTGCAGATTTTATACTGCGTGAGCTAGACATTCAAATAGATGACATCAAATTCTACACAGACAGCAAAGTTGTTTTGGGCTACATATACAATCGGACAAAACGCTTCTATGTCTATGTCAGCAACCATGTATAAAGAATCAGAAAATCCTCAAGGCCTGAACAATGGCATCATGTTCCTGAATTCCTGCTGGATCATTCCGAAAAAAGTGCACCTGAGGTTTTCAGTCTTCTAGATCCTGGCAGCAATCCAGAGATTCGTCCTGAAGTCAAGACCTTTGCACTGATCTGAACCCTAACCTCCAATTTGGAGACCTTGTTCTGCTCAAAGACCAGCAAGCCAAAATAATTGAATGGCTCATGGGGCTCATTGTAAAGACCATTCCTAGCGATGATGGTATGGTGCGTAAAGTAGAGGTGAAGGTTGCCAGACAAGGAACTGTAAAGACTTTGCTCAGACCCATTACAGAACTTATTTTACTCTTGCCTATTGGATACTGAACTTGCTTATGTGGGTCTGTTGAATTCAGTTTCTACCACAAGCAGAATGTGCCTTGAACCTTAAGTGACACTTCTTGATGCCTTCTTTAGTTGTTGTTGCATATATATGCATGTTATTTTTTGTCTTTCAGGTCTTCAAGACAACTGCAAATTGCACCATTGTTTATTTGCATTGCATAACTACCGTTATGATATAACATAGTGATATTTACAATACCAGACGGGGAGTGTGCTGTTACACATAATGTATGAGGATTTATATCGTTAATTTTCATAAGCCATAGTTATTAACTTCTGTTTTGTTGGTAAGTATACTGCCATCTTGTGGTTGTTTTGGATACTGCACCTTTCCTTTCTGTTTTCCATCTGTGTTCCCTCCCATCTTCTGATGTAATTTCCTCTTCCTGGTTCTCTCTGTCTCATGAGGAAGAAGATGGCCACTCATGTTTAGGCCGCACACAATCTACTTGCATCCTGGAACACATTACCATGTTTTGACCTTCAAAATATTGTCTTTCAATCATCTGCCACATCTTGTTGTCTGCTATACCTCATGCTCGCAATAAAGTCCCACGCTGATGGAAAAAGACTTGTTTTGGTGAGTTCAAGCTATCTGATGAGAACTGTCCACGGTGATTATATCTGCTTATACAGGCCAGGCATAGAGGTCTCAGCAAGGGATAAGTCACTATTACAACAGTTGGAGTCAGAATAAGTCTGCTGAGGGATGGTCTGCAGTGAAGGTGTGCATATACAGGAATATATATGGAGTTTGTGTACTATAATTATTTTGGGCATCCCACAGTCATCCCTTATCCCCATCCAAGTTATTTCCCCTAAATAAAACAACAAAAACAAGAGCCAGCCTGGTCAGTGTCTACGGATGTGTGAAATATGGTGTGATTGAGGGCAGCTATAAGGTGGACCGCTGCTGCCAGCCACTCTCAGGGGAGCACATAGCTACACATGTCTACTGTGCATAAGGCCTCATTCACAGCACAACACATGCACTAAAATTTCCACATTTTTGTGTGTTTTGGGTCTCATGCCCGTGGGTGCAATGCTGCTTTCAGAGGTGCTTGGCACTATTTTATGTGTATATGCACAATTTATGTATGTTTTCCCAAATGTCTGCTTACAGTATGTACAGCTCAAATTGACTCAATTGGCCACACCCACTTCCCACACCACCATGTGCCCAATGAGCAATGCACTTCACTAGCTCCATTTTCCTTTTTTTACATAGGTGTCTCTCCAAAACCACTCTCTAATGTTGGTAACTATGTTTTATGATTTCTGTGCACAGCAGGAGATGTGCCTTTGTCCAGCAGTATTTGATTAGTCTGTAAATATATTCTAGTTGGTTCACAAGTCTGAGACCTGTAGAGATAAGGACTAATCACAGATCATGATGGAAGAGGAAGTAGCAAGGGAGGGTGTTATCTTTCAGCATGCTGAGCTAGGCTGATATGGCGTATGTATGATCTATTCCCTCTACATACATATGATGAATACCAAAATGTATATCTTATCCCCTGCGCTTAGCTGCTGGTGAAATAATAACACCCCTAGTGTTAGATAAACTTTGAAGATAAAAAAACTAACCATAGCAAATTCCACAACTAAATAGTGCAAAAGTGTATATATATATATATATATATATATATACTGTAAACCAAAAGTGATGAATTTATATAAGTGCAAATATGTGATATCAAAAACCCTTTATCAAAAGTGCCTCATAAAACTTTTTTTTAAAATAGGTATTAAATGGCAGGACCTCCCCGGTGTCCCCTGCTTGTCTGACTGGCTCACTGATTTTCCCAGAAGTCTACACTAAGATACAAATCAGATTTCAGGTATCCCCTGCAACAAAAATGTCATTTTAATTAGATACTCCCAAAAGGAATCCACGTCTAAGGCCTGGTTTACATCTATGCAGGATGTAGTTTGAATATTCCAGGTGCATTTTGCGGTTTTCAATACATGTTTTTGATCCATTGAAGACTATGGAACCAAAAGCCAGAAAAAAAGTCCCTGGCCCTTTCCATAAAGTGCACAGATTTGAACATAACCCATGGGAAACCATGTTAAATGGACTGTAGTGTGTTTCTTGAAAACTGAAAATGCACTATAAAATGCATAGGTGTGAACCAGGCCTTAAGGGATGCATTAAAGCCCTGCAAGTGCAGCAGCTGATTTATAATTATAAAACCACTCCCATTAGATTCACTTTCCACATGGACACAGAGAAACACCGTGATTTCTTCAGAATAACCAATGGTAGGAATCTGTAACAAAGTTTGTTAAAATGCTTGTAATGTACATATATCACCCAGAGGGGAATTTTTTCTCCACAAAAGTGGAGTTACTCTTTAACCACTTCCTGGTCACCCGCCGTCATTATACGGCGGCCCTCTGAAATGGAATACCGTTGTTATGGTAGCAGATAGCTACCATAGCCCCGGTACTTTTTTTGCCGGCAATCTGTTTCAAATAAAAGTGGTCTCTGCGGCAGATTGTTTTATCGGTGGTGGGAGAGGTGCACACCTCCCTCCCACCATTTTTTCCGTCCTCTCTGCTGCTTACCGCACCCACCGGTAGCAGCGGAGACGAATGCGCCCGCTTCCCCCCTGCAGTGGATGCAGAGAGAGCGGAAGATGCTGCACATTCGGCTCCATAGCATTGACTGGCAGAAGCGACGTCAAAGGTCACTTTTGGCCATAGCTCTTAAAGGGGACATTTTTTTATTTAAGTGTCATTATTTTTTTTATATTTTTTTTATTGCATTTTAGTGTAAATATGAGATTTGAGGTCTTTTTGACAACCAGATCTCATATGCTTTTTTCTATTACAAGGAATGTTTACATTTCTTGTAATAGGAATATAAGTGATATTTTTTTTTTTTTAATGACAGTGTAAATAAATAAAAATAAAAAGGACAGTAAAAATAAAAAGAAAATAAATCAGAAAAAAAAAAGAAAAAGAAAAATAATTTAAAGCGCCCGTCCCGCCGAGCTCGCGCGCAGAAGGGAACGCATACGCAAATCCCGCCCGCATATGAAACCGGTGTTCAAACCACACATGTGAGGTATCGCCGCGATTCTGGCCACGGCTTGTGCGGACTCGATCTCCACCGGCAAGCTGTGATTGCCTGGCAGAGAGGAAGAATGGGGAACCGCCATGTTTACACTGTCAGTGGGCATTTAAAAGATCTACTGATCCCTGTCACTGAGATCATTTAGATCTCTTATGCCCCTGGTAGCCCAGCCCCCTCACAGTTAGAACACACCTACCTAGGGAACACACTTAACCCCTATATCTCCCCCTGCAGGTTAACCCCTTCACTGCCAATGACATTTATACACTAATCAGTGGATATTTTTACATCTGATCACAGTATAAATGTCATTGGTCCCAAAAAAAAGTGTCAAAATGTCTGACATGTCCATCCCAATATCGCAATCCCGATAAAAATCACAGATTGCCGCCACCGCCATTACTAGTAAAAAAAATAAATTGTAACAATGTCAGAAATTAATTCTCTTAGTTTGTAAACACGGCAACGTTTGCGCAAACCAATCAATAAACGCCAATAGCGATTTTTTTTTACCAGAAATATGAGGAAGAATATAAATTGGCCAAATCCAATGAATAAATTTGTTTTCTTATATATATTTTTTTTTGATTTGTCTTTTAGCAAAAAGTAAAAAATATTGTTTTTTTTGCAAAATTGTGGCTCAGAAATGACACAGAGGTGATCAAATACCACCAAAAGAAATCTCTATTTGTGGAAAAAAAAGGACGCAAATTTCGTTTGGGTACAACATCGCATAACCGCGCAATTGTCAATTAAAGTGACGCAGTGCAGAATTGCAAAAAGTGCTCTGGTCCTAACATGGGAAATCCTTTCGGGGCTGAAGTGGTTAAACTTCGCCAATGGTGATTTTTAACGTGGATGTAAACCCACCACTCACCCAGTATAAGCTAATGACACAGTATTAATGTATTATTAGTATAAACTAATGATGTATATAGACATGCAAGCCTCCTGCATCTATCCCTACCTTGCAAATGTCCTTCCTGTAAGCACTAGCAGCTCTGTAAAACTCTGAAATCAGTGGGTGTCTGTGTTTGCTGGAGTTTGGTGGGTGGAGTTGTGATGTCACAAGCCTCCCCACCCACCTCTATACTGAGACATTGAGGAGGGAGGGAGGGGGGAGTGTAAAACTTTCTCTGCTATGTGAAGGGAAATAAGCAAATTGCTTGTCACTCACAGAACAAGGGGCAGATTGACTGTGTATTTCCCTGTTAGTCAGACTTTCTCTTCCTGAAAAAAGATAAGCTCAGTACTCACAGTTGGATTAACTCTTTGTGGCAAGACTAGGCACAGATGACATAACATGCTATACTCTACCAGGCAGAATTATTAAGAAATTTTTTTTTTTCGGGTTTACATCCACTTTAAGTGCCAAAGTTTATATACGGTGTGACAAAGTATTGCAACAACTGCCATTTTATTCTCTGGGATGTTAGAAAAAAATATATAATCTTTGGGGGTTCTAAGTAATTATATAGCAATTAAACCTGAATTTAACTTGTAAACACCGACTCTCAAAAAGAGGCTCGGTCTGGAAGTGGTTAAAGTATTAGACTCACATAGCATTAAAATGAATAACCATCCCATAAAGTAAACAAGCTCCAAACACTATGAGTAAATGAAAGGCTTGCCAGACTATTATGAAGTAACACTAGTTGAAAGGCTCTCCGCTTCTCCACTAGCAAACCACCATATGTTGCCCGACTTCAATCTCCTGATATATCCAGGTGTACCCCATCTTCATCAGGAAAGTCATATAAGTATGTTAGTCTTGTTACCACAGAGTGGCACTGTGGACAGCACGATTAATAGTGCACTATGCCATGTCCTAAAGGGTTACGTGAATATAAGAAATTGAAAAAATTTACTTTTCAGGCATATTTTTCTTTTTATAAAAAAAATACCAGTATTTATTTGTTACAAATCATTTATGAAAAAGACTAGGACAAAGATAAAAACATTTAGAAAAGTGAAGGTAGTTTAAAACATGTCTTAGTGACCAACTATACAGTCCAGAGTTCAAACTGAACCTCAATGGACCATGTTGGTAGATTGTGAACAGTTCCTGCAGCATGACAAAACAAACCCCTAAAAGGTAACACCCATGTATACATATAAGATGACCTAATCATTTGTCATACAGTGATCACATACGAAGGGGTTAGTGGAGCCAGACCAGAGTAGATCACTTCTACTTAAAATGTAACCCCACTTTTGTTGAGAAAAAACATTCCCCTCTGGGTGATCTCTGTACATTGCAAGGATTATAACCTTTGTTGCAGATTCCTACCTTTTGTTATTCTGAAGAAATCCCTCTGTGTTTCTCTGTGCCTCTGTACTGAATGGGTCTAATGGGGAGTGGTTTCATAATTAACTGTCAGGTGTGCAGCTGGAGAGCACTAATGAGGAAATCTGCTGGGCCTGCATCCCTTTAGACGTGCTCCTATTAAAAGTATCTCTCCAAAAATGACATTTTTTTGCAGGGGATGCCTGAAACTTGACTTGTATCTTAGGCAAACTTCTGGGAAAATTGGTGAGCTATTCACACAAGCAGGAAATTATGTTTCAGGAGAGTGGTCATTACACATTCTGTGTACAGAACAACTCCAGATAGCCATATTGCAATGCATTCTCAGAAAATTACAGCGGCTGCAGATTGAAAAGGAAAGGTGATTTTTAATATCATTCAATTACAATATGACTTGTATCGCAATTGTACATGCTATATTATTTTTCCTTTCCTTGCTATTTTTTCCCCTACGAAAGTGGAGTTACCCTTTAAATACTCAAAAATTGCTTGACTAGTTTTGCGCTCTGGATTCCCAATTTGGACATTTTCACTTAGGGGTGTAGTCACTTCTGTTGCCAGCGGTTTAGATATTAATGGCTGTGTGTTGAGTTATTTTGAAGGGACAGCACATTTACACTGTTATACAAGCTGTACACTCACTACTTTACATTGTAGCAAAGTGTCATTTCTTCAGTGTTGTCACATGAAAATATATCATAAAATATTTACAAAATGTGAGGGGTGTACTCACTTTTCTGAGATACTGTATATATATTTTAGAGCTTGATGAGTTTTCCTATGTACCACAGCCTCATAGTTGCCTCATATGATCTGATGCCCCCCCTGTGGAGATCCTGATTTACCTGCCTGCCTCATCTCAGTGACAAACTGTACCCTATACTTTGTGTCTTTTAACCCCTACAGATCCGCGCTATTGCCGAAGTACGGCTCCAGCGCGGATCTGAAATGCCGGGACGACGTCCATGGACGTCGTCCCCTGTGCACGCTCCCGGCGCGCCCCCTGGCGGCAGCGGCGGCGCGCGCCCGCCCGCCCGTGGGTCGGGCGGACTCGATGTCTGCTCGAGACCCACGATCGCCTGACAGAGCTGCAGAACGGGGAACCGCCGATGTAAACATGGTGGTTCTCCGTTCTGTGACAGGGGACATGGCAGATCTACTGATCCCTGTCACTGGGATCAGTTAGATCTGTTATGTCCCGGCCAGCCCCACCCCCCCACAGTTAGAACACACCCAGGGAACATTGTTAACCCCTTCACTGCCCCCTGCAGGTTAAGCCCCTTCACTGCAAATTACATTTACACAGTAATCAGTGGATATTTAAATTTCTGATCCCTGTATAAATGTCATTGGTCCCAAAAATGTGTAAAAAATGTCCGACATTTCTGCTGCAATATCGCAGTCCCGATAAAAATCGCAGATCGCCGCCATTACTAGTAAAAAAAAAATAAATAAATAAAAAAGCCATAAATCAATTCCCATAGTTTGTAGATGCGATAACTTTTGCGCAAAAACCAATCAATATACACCGATTGCAATTTTTTTTTTACCAAAAATATGTAGAAGAATATATATCGGCCAAAACTGATGAATAATTTTTTTAATGGATTTGTACTTTAGCAAAAAGTAAAAAATATTGTTCTTTTTTGCAAAAATGTCGCTCATTTTTTGTTTATAGCGGCGATCAGAAATGACGCAGAGGTGATCAAATACCACCAAAAGAAAGCTCTATTTGTGGGAAAAAAAGGACGCAAATTTTATTTGGTTACATCGTCGCATGACCGCGCAATTGTCATTCAAAATGCGACAGCGCTGAAAGCCAAAAATTGGTCTGGGCAGGAGGTTTAAGTGCCCAGTAAGGAAGTGGTTAAATATATACATGCAGCTCCAGGAGAAGCACATCCAGAGCACAAAACTAGTCAAGCAATTCTTGAATGTATCTTCTGAGTATTTAAGTAGAAGTGATCTACTCTGGTCTGACTCCACTAACCCCTTCCTATGTGATCACTGTATGACAAATGATTAGGTCATCTTATATGTACAGTATCTCACAAAAGTGA
Source organism: Glandirana rugosa (assembly GCA_018402905.1). Lineage (NCBI taxonomy): Eukaryota > Metazoa > Chordata > Amphibia > Anura > Ranidae > Glandirana > Glandirana rugosa. The sequence continues at coordinate 2,193,690 of BLSH010531698.1, forward strand.
TTACACCCCTCACATTTTTTTGTAAATATTTTATTGTATCTTTTCATGTGACAACACTGAATTAATTAATTCGGTTATGTACTGCCCTTGGGGGTTCTCCCGATAGAGGCTATGCCATGACTCTGGACCTGAAGACCATTATGCAGCTACAGTATCTGACAAAAGTGAGTACACCCCTCGCATTTTTGTAAATATTTTATTATATCTTTCCATGTGACAACACTGAAGAAATGACACTTTGCTACAATGTAAAGCAGTGAGTATACAGCTTGTATAACAAAGATTTGATTCTGAATATTCTTGAAGAGCTATATTCAGAGGCTCAATTGAACGAGAAAACATCTTTTCATTTCGAAGGAGGCCTACAACCACAAAACAATGCAGTACTACATACCTCCTTTAGGTCCACTTCTACTTTTTTCCCACATGGGGCCAAAGGGAATTTTATCTTCACCTTTTATGATATGGTGTTCAATGCCTTTAAAGCAAAGTTCCAGAAAAGCAACAAACTACTGGGTCCTCTGTATAGCCCGATTGGAAGCTTAAAACAGAACCAAGAGATAATAATAAGAAGAGCAGATAAAGGAGGGAGTCTGGTCATCCATAATAGAGAAGACTACATAGCCGAAGAAAGAGGACTCCTAGGAGACATACGGTATATACAATTAAAGAAAGATCCAGCAATACAATACACCAAAGAACTCAAACTAATTCTGGACCAAGCTCTGGCATCCACAATTCTTACAAAGAATGAACATCTTTTCCTGTATGATAGAAATGTGGTTACTCCCCATTTTTATCATATTCCAAAAGTACACAAGAGCACAGAAAATCCACCCGGAAAACCTATCATTGCTGGCATGGACAGTCTTTCAAGCAATCTCGGATGTTATATCGACCATTTCCTGCAATACATAGTCACCCATCTTCCATCTTTTGTGAGAGACTCTCACCATATGCTGGAAATTCTTTCCAACTATCAATGGCAAGCAGAGTACAGATGGCTGTCCCTAGATGTGGCCTCCCTTTACACATCGATCAACCATATACTCGGATTGAGAGCCCTTAATTACTATCTAATGGAAGAGGATGTACTAAACTCGATTCAAGCAAAGTTTTTAATAGACTGTGTCAAATTCACTCTCACACACAATTACTTTTCCTTTACGGGAGATCAGGTTTGCTCCGAGCTACGCAAATCTCTTCATGGGATATTGGGAGAATTCCTATATCTGGAAGAACAATCCCTTTGGCGCAAACCTGGTCCTCTACGCCAGGTATATTGATGATATCCTCATCATCTGGGACAGGTCTGATGAAGACCTTGCAGGCTTCTTGTCATACTGTCAAAATAATCCGTATAGAATTGAATTCACACATGTCATCAACACCGAGACTCTTGTCTTCCTAGATCTGGAACGCAATGGGAATTCCGACAGCACAATCACATCTAAAACACACTTCAAGGCCAGTGGTGGTAACTCCTACCTACACGCCAAGAGTAACCATCACCGCAGATGGATAAAGAATATCCCTTTTGGCCAATTTTGCCATTTGAGACATACATGCACTGAAAAGGAAGACTATATTTTGCAAAGTGAGCTGCTGAAAAAGAAATTTGAAGAAAAGGGATATGATAGAATTCACATTGAAATATCTTTCAACACATATCTTGTGGAATACGACAACCCACCAGCCCCTTATGTAAAACCACAAGCTACAAAGGATTCTACACTGCAACATATTCACTTCTCAACTCAGTATAATAGCAAAGCCTGTGAGATTCAACATATACTACGCAGAAACTAGAACACTCTCAAACAGGACCCGATCCTAGGGGACAAGCTTCCAGACAGGCCAGATATAGTATTTCAGAAACCTTGTGACCTCAGAAGCCTATTTTCCCCCAGTAGGGTCAAGAAATGCGCTAATAAAACTAGCAGCGTATGGTCATGTATTTTTGATCAAAAAGGCTGCTATAGATGTGGCGTCAAAAACTGTGGCACATGTACCTTCACGTGGCACCGCAAAAAATCCATAGTAGGAAAAGATGGAAAAACGCATAATATTAAACAATTTATCAATTGCGGGACCACATATGTAGTGTACGGAATATTATGTCCATGTGGCCGAATATATGTGGGCCACACATCTCGCCCACATATGAGTGAGGATCGGAGAACATAAATGCGGCATTGCCAACCAGAAGGACAAGTTCACACAGTTCCCCACTTCCTCAAGGAACACCAAGGAGACCCATCAGGAATGCAAGTTTTCAGGATAGAGGCCATTGGGGCTCACATAGATATGGGAAGAAGATATCAAAGGCTCTGCAAACAAGAGGCATACTGGATTTTCACTCTGGGGAGCCTTGCCCCCGGAGGCCTCAATGAAGATGCTGAAGTTCATAAGATTGTTTGAAAGAAGATGTTCCACGTATGCCTTCATTAGGTGTACCATTGAGGGACAACTATATAGAGGATCCTGTACCCAGTGACAAGTGCCTTTGGTCACATGATAAGTCTGCTTCTATATACGCACACACTCCTCCCGCACACATGCACATGTACCAATATGCAGGTGCTTTTATTGGTTTTGCTATGAGGGTGTGTGATTGCGTGCAAACTTATATACATCTAGTCATCCACCTCCATGATTGCAACATTATGTATATTCTATATGTGTATACACACTTATATAGATACAGATGGATGTATATGTTTCTCCTCTCTTCTCCTTTTAGTGGTCCTACAGTTCATCTGTCCGGTACTGCATCAGTTTAGTGTTCATTACCCTACTTAGTTTTTCTGGGATGTGTATATATGCATATATATGTATATATGTACATTTGGCCCATTTTATTTAACATTTCAGATTTACATTTTTATACATTTTTTAAAGATTTGCACAATTTTAGAGCTCATGCTTATTTTAGGTTGAGTTACTAACACAGTCAATTGACTGGGAATTTTATATAGTAATATACTGGCATCACTTCTAGTATTTGGCGTACTGTCTCCCTTCTATTCTTAATATGGGCAATATGAGGTCAGGACTAGGTGGGTGTGCACGAGTGTGCGTAAATGCGCGTGCCTGTGTGCATCACCTTGTTCCAAACCCCACATAGGTACACATATGCGTATGCATATAGTATAAGGTGTGCGGCGAACACCCTTTATACACCCATACATATTTAGCATGTACTATCCTTTACTATTGTGGCTGTAATTATGATCATCTATTCAATAAGTCTCTACCTTTTACTATGATTGTGTGTCACTTATGCATCCACGCAGGGTATGTGTGTGGGGGGAATATAAAGTAACATGGGAAACCCAGCAGATGCCGAACTGACTTTGATTATTCCCTGCCCTCTGTACCTAAAATATATATAAAAAAATATATATTGCACTGCGATATTGGGCTAGTGTCCCTGGGTCGGCGCTGTGAGCTCTGCGAGTTCGGTTTGCTGATCCACACTAAAATGGCGCCGATAGCTTCATCACTATTCTGGCAATAGCCAGCCTCAAGTGTCCAGCTACAACAAAATGGCGCCGCCGGCCGGAAATTACATCATTCATTACGGACACCTGGGAAACTGGAAGTGATGTCAGCAATGAGACACAAACTGTACCCAGGAAGCTTCCCACACATAATGACCACTGCACACTAACAGGCATGGAAATCGGGACTATACAGCTGCAGTAAGTGTACACACAATGTACTATATGAAATTATTACGTGATCTTCTTTATTGTTATGCATTAGCATTGCTCTCTGGTCATAACTATTCCAATACTAAGGAACACACCCCCTCACCATTGCTATAGGATATGGGAGGAGAGTATGGCCTCCTGCTGGGTGTAACTCCCCCACACACCCTTACTGTGTGAGTGTATGTGTGTATATATATTGCATTTAGAACCATTGCTGCCTTAGCTCTGAGGAAGAAGGCATGGCCTTCGAAACATGTTAGCTGGTGCAGCTCTTTCGCCAAGATATGTCCATTCACCCCATGCTAGGGGCTTCATGCGTATTATCATCATATGTTTGTGAGTATTTTTAATCTCTTTTTAAATAAATTTTACTCTGGGATAATGCACTATGCCAGTGCGCCTTCTTTTTCTTCTTATATAGTGGCATCTGGGACACCCCTATCCCCGGAAGGCAGCAAGGCCAACTCTATCATCCCTGGGAAGCACTCATTCCCCATCATACTATTGCGCAGGGGTCATTGTTTTGCATTTCTACTATCTAGAGTCAGAGGGTGACAGTAGTATTTGAGAGGGAATAGGGTCCAGGGGACAGGTGGTTAGGTGGGCATTAGAAAGGAGTTTAGCAACTTTGTCTATAGTAGCAGGTTTGAATAAGGATAGTGTCGATTGTACCTGTTGACATGGGGTGTTAACTGGGGAAGATGCCTGTAGACTGGAAATTTCATCACGAATTGTGTCAATCTTGTTTTTGAAGTGATTAGCAATCTCCTCGACAGTGAGTGAGTTAGTGGGCAGAAGAGGTGGAGGACGAAGTAGGGAGTTGAAGGTAGAGGAGAGTTGACGGGGATTGGATGAGAAGGTGTTAATAAGAGTGGTAAAATAGGTCTGATTGGCAGTGTGGAGGCAAGAATTGTATTTTTGAAGGGCAGATTTGTATTGGTTGAAGTCTTTGAGAGACTTAGTGACAAAAACGCTCAAGAGAGCGGCTACGCTTTTTGAGATTTCTGGTGTCGTCTCTTTGCCAGGGTTATACCACATTAGTGGTATAATTATTTTGTGCATACAGTATTGGTGATAACAATAGGTTATTTGAGGAAGATAAGTGTGGATGTTTTTCAGAGGGACTTAATGCACATCAGGCTGCTAACAGACTGATTACCACTACACATGAGAGTGAGAGATGAATAGTGACAGACATTCTGGGATATTAGAGAGTGCCAAGGATAGATGTGGAGCCCACTGCCTGAACAAGGGCCTGCTGTGCTGCTCACAGTAAACAGGTGACAACACCTGCTAACACAGGTGTTGTTTAGAGGCCACTGGCCGAAACCCCACTACATTTTGACAAAAGAAGGACAGTTTGCCTGCAAGCATCACAGAGCCATTTCCATTAGCAGTGTTTAAAGGACCAGAACCAGTACCATTACCACCGACATAAACTTGGGCCCCAGTGAGCTGGCCAGCAGAAGAGAAAGGGTTATATTATAGACTGCTTAAATATCATAGTGGCATGCTTCTCCTTATTTAGGATTGCAGTATAAGGTTTAGGAGCGGTTGTTCTCTACACTGGTTGCTGTATCTTTGCTGTTATATCATATCTCTTTTGCCATCGGCGTTGTCAGGGAAATAGATAGAGAAATGCATATATTGCCACTACCCATCATGGCCACCACAGGCACGCACCAGTACGAGCAGGCAAGCACAGATGCTTGAGGACAGCCGCCGGCGCACGCAGATGTGCGAGGACGCACACAGATGTGCGCCGGTGCGAGCACACGCAACGTGACAGATGCTGGTTTCTCCTGACCTATTTGAACCCGCTGCTGACAATGGTGCCTTGCTGGATTATCTCTCAGCTTCCCTGCATTCCTGTGTTCCTATGATTTCCTGATTGACCTCCTGTTACCGACCCGGCTTATCCTGCCCTCCTGATTGACTCCGGCTATACCTCTGACTCCTCTCTTGACTTGTTCCTGTTATGGACTCCGGCTCGGCTCACCGACTCCGCTGCAGATCTGTCTTCCTGTGTATGACCTGGTTTGCCCAACATGATTGCATGAACTCTGTCTTCCTTTTTTTTTTTTTTCCCCTGGGTATTTCATTTCTTTCTGTTGCCATTTAAAGGGGTATTTTTTTTGGATCTCTTCCTTCTCTTTTCCTGGGCAAGAGATATTTAATATCTCTGTTTTTGCCATATTTACTTTAAAATTTGATAGTTTCCCATACCTTTCCAGTTCTTCCATTATTTTGGGAATTGTGTTACCCGGCTCTTTTATATATAGCAAAACATCGTCCGCATATGCCGCCACTTTGTGTTCCCTCTCCCCGATTCTTATCCTCTTAATTGCCTCATTTCTTCGAATCTTCTCCAGCAGTGGCTCCAGGGTCATTACGAACAGAATCGGGGAGAGGGGACACCCCTGTCTCGTTCCGTTGCACAATTCTACTGTTGGGGATAATCTCCCATTCACTCTCACCTGCGCTTCTGGTTGAGCATATAAGGCAGAGATCCATCTCCTCATCTTTTCCTTGACTCCATACCATCTCAACACTTCCCACATGAAGCCCCAGTCGACTCTGTCAAACGCTTTTTCGGCGTCTATTGACATGAGTATGACTGGGGCTTCCCTTCTATCCTTTGTCTGTAGAGTCAGTAGTGTCCTGAGGCAGTTGTCTTTCCCCTCTCTTCCCAACACAAACCCTGTCTGATCTTCATATATCCATTCTGGGAGGACCTGCTTCAACCTTTCTGCTAAGATTTTTGATAGTATTTTCATATCCAAGTTTATTAAGGATATTGGCCTATAACTTTCTGGTAATACTGGATCTTTCTCCTCCTTTGCTATGAGTGTTATATGTGCCAGTAACGCCTCTTTCCTTATTTCCTCTCCTTCTGTTATCTTATTAAAATATTCCCATAGCTTTGGGATCAGGATCTCTTGGAATTTCTTGTAATACTGGGCCGTGTACCCATCTGGGCCTGGACTCTTCCCTTGCGGCATATTATTTATTGCCCTCTTTATTTCCTCTTTTGAAACAGGCTCTTTTCAGTTGGCTTAAATCTCCTATTGGGGTCCTCGCTGGTCTTAGTTCTTTTAAGTATTCCCTGCCTGCCTGGGTATCTCGTTCCTTCTCTCTTTTACTCTTTATCCCCTCCACTTTATATAATTTACTGTAATACTTTTGGAACACTTTTGCTATCTCCATTGCGGCATGGACCATCTTTCCTTCCTCATTTTTAATTTTTGGGATGAAGTTTTGAGTCTTTTTTTCCCTTACCCTTCTTGCCAACCACTTTCCTGACTTATTTCCCCACTGATATTTATCTCTCTCTATTAAGTGGGTTACTCTTCTCCTGTCCATCTCCATCAGGTCAGCCAGCTCTTCCCGTTTTCCCTTGAGCGCCTCTATTCCATCTAGACTTCCCTTTTCCTTATTTTGATTTTCTATTTCCTGAATTTCTTTATGTAGGGTATCCATTCTGGCTCGCCTTTCCCTTTTCTTTTCTGCCCCTATTTTCATCAAGACCCCCCTCATAAAAGCCTTGTGTGTCTCCCATAAGGTTGATCTTGATATCTCCGGTGTGTCGTTAATCTCAAAGAAACTCTCTAGTTCTTTCCTCACCCTGTCTACTATCTTTGGATCCCTTATTAGAGCTTCATTTAATTTCCAGGTGTTTTCTCCCCTTAGTTCTTCTCCTGTCTCTATGCTCACTAGTACTGGAGCGTGATCCGAGACTGTGGTGGCCCTAATCTTGGCTCCTTTCACCATCGGGATCATATAGTGTTCTATTAACACATAATCCAATCTGGAGTGTGTGTTATGTACGGTGGAGTGATAAGTGTAATCTCTCAATTCGGGGTTACACATCCTCCACGTATCTATTAATTGGTGTTCCTCCATCAATTTCTTCATACTGTTCTGTCTGTGAGGGGTCTCACACCTTAATTGTCTTTTTACATCTATCCGTGCATCCATACATAAGTTTAAATCCCCCGTCAGCACCAGGTGCCCTCCCTTGAACTCCCTCAATTTATTCAGGATTTTCCTCAGGAATACATCTTGTCTTTTATTTGGGGCATATACATTCGCAAAGGTCCACTCCTTGTTCCCTATAGTCCCCTCCCTTCCCTATCCACTTTCTGTTCTATTATTTTGAACACTATATCTTTACTGAACCCAATAGCTACTCCCTTTGACCGCCCGGATGGAGAATCGGCATAATACCAATTAGGGAACTGGGTAGATCTTAAACTTACTCCTGATGTATGGGATATGTGTGTCTCTTGTAGACAGATTATCTGCCCTTCTAAATATTATAATTCTCTGTTTACTTTATATCTTTTTTCTTGAGAGTTCAGACTCTAAGATTGCATGTTACTATTTTTATTTTCTCCAAGGATCCTGTATTCCTTCTTTTCTACCTATTTTTCTCCTAGGGAAAGTTCTCCTCCCACCCCCTCCTCCCTCCCCCCCTCCTCCCTCCTCCCTCCCCTCCTACCCCCCTCCCTCCCCCACCCCACGACAGCTCTTTTCTCTTCTGTCTCTGGCTTGAGTCTGGTGACCCTCCATTTTGGTGTCTCCTTTGACCCACGCCCTTTGGAAGGAGATTTCTGGTCCACCTCCCCGTCGCCCCCTTTTCCACCCCATCAACAGTCCCCATCTTTCCCCTTTCCTACCCTGTCCCCTTATTTCCTTATCTCCCCCTTTCTTTCCTAACTTTTCCTCCTCCTTCTTCTCTATCTCTCCCCTCCCCTCTCCCCCGTCTGTCTCCCCCCCGTCTCCATCTATTTTCATCTGGACCTTTCACTCCTTTGAGGGTTCTTTCTTCCCACCCTGGGAGCGGTGGCGGTTGGATTTCCAATTTCTCGCAAAATTCTTTCAGATCTTCCGGGAATCTCATTACTGCTGTTCGACCATCTTTTTCCCTTTTAAGCAAGCCGGGAAACCCCACCAGTATATTATATTAGATTTCCTCAGATGTTCAGTTAATGGTTTAAGCACTCTTCGTCTTGCTAGTGTCTCTGCCACCAGGTCCGAGTACACCTGTACTTCCTCTTCTTCAAACATTATTTTCTCTATCTTCCTGGTTTTCTCCATAATTTTCATTTTTACCCCTGCGTGGTGAAATCTAACGATAACATCCCGTGGGGCCTCCTCTCCTCTGGGTTGTGGTCGATTTGCCCTGTGGACTCTGTCTATCTTCATTTCTTCACCTACTTCTCTCTCCAATATTGGGTTAAAAAGTTTTTTCATTACTCCCTCCAACTCCTCCTCTTTGTATTTTTCTTTTAACCCTCTTATTCTCAAGTTCTTCCTTTGGCTTCTGTTCTCCTGGTTTCTAATGTATATGCTATGTCTCTATTCATCTTCTGTAGTGCTTTTACTTCTCTATCCAGTTCTTCCATTTTGCGATCTTGCGCCTCCAACCTTTCTTCTACCTTCTCCACTCTCGTTAGGATATGGCCTAAATCTCCTCTCACTGCTACTATCTCCGTTTTTAAGGAGACCAACATTTTTGTTAACATCTCTGTCAATAGTTCTTTCATTTGCAGGGGGTTAATTGGTGATTCTTCCATCTTTTCTGTTTTTGAGGTTTGGCTCCCTGCTCCTTTTTTCTTTGTATCTCCTCCTTGTGTTTTTGGGGCCTTTGGGGTTTGGATCTTCTCTTTTCCTGGTGGGGTGCTTTCTGTGTTCCTTATTTTACTTCCCGAGGATCCCTGTCCTCTTACTGATCCTCTTCCCTCCTCTTCCCTAATTGGACTATTCTGGTTTTCCGTGTTGTTTGCTTCCCCTGGGCTCCCTATTGTGGTATTATTCCTACTTGTTGTGCTTTTAGTTGTTTTACCCCTCATCTCTTCACATATCTATTTGAAAGAGACGGAGGGTAAGGGGGGGAGTGAGGGGAAGGAGAAAAAGGCGATATCTCTCCCTAGTACTCCCGATGTTCTGATCCTCAAATTTTTAGATTTCTTAATATCTCTTAATATCTCTTCTCTTCTAATCTATACCGCCTGTGGACCTCTGGTATCCCCTGTGGTCCCCACAATCGTTTTGCTATTGCTCTGTGTTTTGCCTTCCCCTTTAATATCTCATATAGTCCAGTCCGTCTTTATCCGCCCCAACTTCAAATCTTTTCCTAATATTTGGGGTCCTGTATTTTTAACTCCGGGTTACATTCACCAAGGGGGGGGGAGGGGGGTTTTAAGCTTACTAGGCTTTTATGCGGTTTACCAGGCGGTGTCCGCCTAGGCTGTCTGTATACCCACAGTATTATATAGGATTACATATAGCCCGTATCTCCAAGCTCTCCTGCACTTTTAATGTCCCTTATGGTCCAGTCCACCCTTATCTACCCCACCTTCTTGCTGTTGTTTGGGTCCTGTACTTAGTTTCAGAATTATACCCGGCAGAGGGGGGAAGGGGGATGATTATAAATCTACAGATTTTCTTTCTTCTTCTTTCCCTCTTTCTCTTCTTTCTTTCTCTTTCTTCCTTTTGAGCTTTTAAGCCGCTGGTGTCAATAGGGGGGCAATTGGTGGGCAAGATAAGGAAACGAGCAACACCCGGGGGAGGGGGAGACCAATAACGGCGGCAGCTAAAAGAAGGTGATCATAGGTATCATCAATAGGAATCATCAATATCAAACCACTGCACCCTGTGCACCTGTGTTATCACATATAGTCTCATACAGTCATTTACTTTTAAACCTCCTTTTATATCTACCACTCCGCCGCTCTTCCGTCTTCCACCTTCCTGCCTCTGTCCTGTACGGCTCTGCTCCAGATCTCCTGCCTGAAGACTCGGGTTTTCCTTCTCCTCTTTTCCTTCCAAGTAGGGTCTTACAGGGTGCCTCGGATGTTCGTTGGGCGGGACTTGGGAACTTTCTTCCCCTGCACCGCCGCAGCTGCTTTCTGTCAGCTCACCTCAGTGCTTTCTCCCGGACCTCAGAAGAGGGGAGCTTCCGCGTGCTCCGTCTCTTTCTCAGCTGTACCTCCGCTATGCTCCGTGGCTGCTCCTCCTCTCCAGTATGAGGCTTCTCCGCTACCTCCACTGTGCCTTCGGAGCCGTGGCTGCTCCTCCTCTCCAATATCCTCCGCTCTGGCCGCCTCTCTCACTGACGGCTTCCCATACGGACAAGATTAGAGCACGAGGCTTCTCCGCATACCGCTGCTCGGCGTGGGGGAGTGGGGATGGGGGCGGTCTCTAGGGCGGCGTCTCCCTCAGCTCTACACTCCTCCCATTCCCCAGGAGCAGCGTCTAATGGCTGTGTCTGAAAAACCTGACTTGGGTCGAACTCTGTCTTCCTGTGTATGACCCTTGGCTCAGCTTCCGGACTTGTCTTGTCAGATTCATCCAGGACTTTACAAGCATGTTAGTCTACTATCCACCTGCCTGTTCCTGTGACATCTTGATGTACAAGTCATCTTCACCATTACTGGCAAACCGTGCTTCTTTGGGCACTGCTCTCCCTGTCTCACCTCCAGGGGAGCATTGCATTTAGCCACAAGGGAAGCCCTCTAGCATCTCTGCCTCACACCAGGTACGTGACGGGGTACTGCATATGTACTGAAATAAATATTTCATACTCAGCCAGGTGTGTTAGAGTGCATGGTGCTATTTGCAGAGTTGTGGGCACAAGAACAGGGGGCCTGAAAAACAGCAGCTCCTTCAGAGGTAAATGCCACAGATGGAATTAGGCATGACCCATGATACTATTGTCCCCACCATTCCTCAGGACCTGGTCTCTGCATAAAGGGCTGTGCCCTTCACAACCATACCTCACTATGGTATTAGTCTTAGGTATTAGTTTGTACAGTGTAGTGAAGATGCTTCTCAAGTGCCTGACTAGCAACCTTTGTCTGTTTTCTCAACTATGTTATTGCCTGTTGCCTGGACTGACCTTTTGCCTGCATGAACCAATCCTTGCTGCCTGGACATATTCTTTGCATACTGACCATTTCTCTGCCTGCTACCTATACTGACCCATCTGCTCATTCAACTGACTATGTTCCTGCCAAGATACCATTTTCAGCTCTCATGAGTGGACTACTGTACTCTAATTACCACAAGTACTGTCCACCCTTTGCTCAGTCTCTTGTATTTCCATGTGGTATCCTTATACTTGGAACAATTGGCAGAATGTCCTTCGGGTGCCCGTGGTGTGTGTGAGAAATAACTCAAAATTACAGCTTTGTGACTTTGTGAAAGAACACAATGAATTTATTTTCTTTATCTTCCAAAAATATGTCAAACATTAGCTCTTCATGCCTCTTACAAAATCTCTTGGGGTTTCTACTTCAGGGTATATATATATATATATATATATATATATATATATATATATATACAGTGCTCAGCATAAATGAGTACAACCTAACAGATTTGTCAGAAAACCTTTCCTTTCAGAATCAAGATTTTCAATATGCTACAAAATACTCCCACAAATGTGGGTCATTGGTTGCAACCAAGATTTGTTAATTTGCACACGCACACGCACAAAAGTATTTTTCCTAACAAATTCATTTAAGACCCTGTTGCAAAAATGAATACACCCCAATGAAAGCCTTAGAAGCAAAGCTAAATTTTAGACAACAAAATCCTAATTAACAAAGATTTAACTACAGATGAGTCTAATTATTCATTAAACAGGTGTCCACCAGACAGTTGATTATAAAAGGGCATTACATAACAAAGAAAACCCATTCCCATTTCATGCTGTCAGCAATGGAACGACATGGAAGAGAAATGTCACAAGGCCTCAGAAAGAAAATAATTTCTTTAACACAAGAAAGGTGAGGCCACCAGTAGATCAGCAAAGCTTTACTTATCAGTCAGAATACTGTAGCAAAAGTGATACAAACATGGAACAAAGGTGGAACTGCAACCATCCCACAGAGACGTCCAGGCCGTCCACAGAAGTTAACAGGAGTGTCTTCTGATGAGAAGGGTTGAAGAAAATCGCCATGCAAGGTCACCGCAGTTAGCTAAAGAAGTAGAAAACCAAACTAGGGTGATTGTTTCCCGTAACACAATATAGCGTACATTGCAGAGGAATGGCATGCATGGGTGTCGTACATGAAGGAAGCCTCTCCTGAAGCCCATGCACACAAAAGCCCACCTAGAATTTGCAAGGGCCCATGCTGAAAAAGAAGAAGACTACTGGGGCACTGTACTCTGGAGTGACAAAACCAAGATAAATGTTTTTGGAACTGATGGCTTCAAAACTCTATGGTGTCGCAAAGGTGAGGAGTACAAAGAAAAATGCATGGTGCCTACAGTGAAGCATGGTGGTGACAGTGTCCTTCTGTGGGACTGCATGAGCACTGCTGGTGTCGGGGAGCTGCATTTCATTGATGGTATCATGAATTCACAGATGTACTGCTCTATATTGATAGAGAAGATGCTACCATCACTCTGTGCCCTCGGTCAACGTGCACTTACGTGCTCAACGTGCTGTACCGGGACATAGCCTGCATCCATCCGCCGGCTAGAAGGAGACCTGACAGAAGCCGTAATCAGCTCCGATCGGGTCTCCTTCGGCAAATTCCAGAAGCGGCGTCACAACGTCACTTCCGGTTTACTCGGCGGCTAATGGCGCAAAAAAAAAATGACAGTATTTAGAATCGCCGTTTTTGGCGATCTGAATACTGTGAAGTGCAAAGGAGGGATGGGGGGTCTTTTAGACCCCCCGGCTCTCCAAAAAGTGTATCTCTGTCACCATATATTACTATCACAAGGGATGTTTACATCCCTTGTGATAGCAATAAAAGTGATCAGATTTTTTTTTTAAAGGAACAGTGTTAAAAATAAATAAATAAATAGAATTAAAAAAAAAAAATTTAAAGCGCCACCGTCCCCGCGTACTCGCGCAGCAAAGAAAACGCATACGTAAGTCGTGCCCGCATATGAAAACGGTGTTCAAACCACACATGTGAGGTATCGCCGCGATCACCAGAGTGTGAGCAATAATTCTAGCAAAAGACCTCCTCTGCACCACTAACCTGGTAACCGATAACATTTTTTAAAGAGTCGCCTATGGAACTTTTTAAGTACCGGACTTTGTCGCCATTCTGCGAGTGCCCGCAATTTTCAACCATGTCATGTATGGTATCTATTTACTCGGTGTAACATCCTCTTTCACAATATACAAAAAAATTGGGCTAACTTTACTGTTGTCTTATTTTTTAACTCAAAAAAGTGAAATTTTTCCAAAAAAATTGCACTTGAAAGACCGCTGCTCAAATACCGTGTGACAAAAAGTATTGCAACGATCACCATTTTATTCTCTAGGGTGTTTGAAAAAAATATATATAATGTTTGGGGGTTCTAAGTAATTTTCGAGCAAAAAAAAATGTTTTTAGCTTGTAACCAACAAATGTAAAAAAGGGGCCCGGTTGGTAAGTGGTTAATGAAAGTTATACTTTAACGTGTTTAAAGTGGACTGAGCGAGAAGTCAATTTTGTAAGGACTGAAGTGTATTTGACTGCTCTGCATTCCCCTGAAGGATGATGATGTAATGCCCAATGATGTGAAAGACAGGGGTGAAGTAAGTATACTTTTAACTTTTTTACAGGTACATTTTACACCTACTAACAGTAGTTGATGTGTAAAGGTGGATTGGGCCCAGGCAATTTGAGCAGCCTTTGAATTTTACTGCAAGGTCCACTTTATGCTTATGATTTTTTAGTGATTGGGTTTACATACACTTTACTGCTCTCCCTTACAGCCTTATATTCTCTGCAGGGAATCACCTACTTCTGCCAGTCACGGTTCTATAGGAAGCCATAAAATTGATGACAGCTAGTTGAGACCTACTAATGGTGTAATATATTTATACCCCCATATATTAATTAATTGGCAAAGTGTACAAGGACGTGTTCTTCCTGAGCATTAGCTGTGCTGTGACCTACACTGCTACAAAAATTCAAACAAACTCAGCAGAATAAATGTGCACTGGCCCTTACAGCAGCTATTAACATTTGAAGTGGTTTGTGATCTGGGACAATGTAAGTTTACAAATTGAACTGTATAACAGATTGTTGACTAAAGAACAATTTTTCTATTGTAATCACCATCATACAAACGTTTCTTTATATAGTATATAGTATATTTATTTTCTTACGGTATATAACATTTGTGAGCAATTGTCATACTTGGTTTCTCAAACAAACTATATGTGTCACTGCTTGCTTTCTTAATATGGTGGTTACTGAACGTCTAAGACACTGCGGTTGATTTACTAAAGGCAAATAGGCTATTCACTTTGCAAGGAGATTTTCTCTTAGCTTAAACTTCCATCATCCAATCATGTGCAAGCAAAAATCCTTTTTTTTTCCCTAGCATATGATTTTCAAAGTGAATTCTCACCATATTCACTAAGATTAATATAAATTCCCTTACAAAGTGTAAATTCTCTTGCTAAATGAACAATTTGCCTTTAGTAAATAAACCCTGCTGTTTTTTTTTTGGCTCGGTTCACACTGCTGCAACCCCAAAATCATGGAACTTGCTTATGACTTGCTTGAGACTTCCTTGCGACATGCTTGTGACTTTTGTGATTTAACATTGCAGTCTATGGCACTGAAGTCATGCCAAAGTCTCAGAAAAGTAGTGCAAGAAACCTTTTTTTGTCACTGCGATTTGAGTCAAATTGATTAAGACGACACCCACTGAAATGAATGTGTTTTGGCTTGTCAGATCACTTTATGTTGTGCAACTTGCATGATAAGTCACAGCAGTGTGAACAGGGGCTTACATTTTTGTTTATATATAGATCTTATTAAAGTGGCTTTATGCCCTCCAATGTCATTTTTACCTACAGGTAGGCCAATAATAAGGCTTTCCTGTAGGTAAAAGGAATATCTCCTAAACCTGTACTGTTTAGAAGATATTCACCTTGCATGCAGCTGCTGATGTCAGCGGCGCATGCGCAGTGAAGGTCCGGTGAAGGTCCAGCATATCCTGCCAGAATGGAGGGCTCCTGCGCGCATGTGCAGGAGTGACGTCTCGCAGCTCTGGCCACTCACAGAACCTGGAAGGAACCCCGGAGGGAAGATGTCAGCTCCCTCATCTGTGACCGGGCGACCCCGTGGGAGCTTTGCTCTGAGGTATTTCATAATGTGCTAGTATGCGGTGCATACTAGCTCATTTTGCCTTTGCCTTACTTTTTTTTTGGGTGTACAACCGCTTTAACCGGTCATATCATGTGATAAATTAAGAACTGACTCAAGATTCTTATTCAAATATTGTCTACAATTAAAGGTTATACACTTGAGCAAATGACACATAAAATCAACATGTTGTATTAATTTTCATGAATATAAATTAGTGAAAATATAGATATGTCATATGGAAAAAGTAGGTTCACCCTTAGATTTACCACCACTTGAAAAATACAATTAGAATCTGGTGTTCTAAATTAGGTTCTGGTGATTAAAACCACCTAAGGCTAGGTTCACACTAGCCCACACTGTGAGTTCCAACTGCGGGTGCAGGAATGGCATCATTTCCCGCACCCGCACCTGCAGCCGAATCACGCTGCTCTTGCAAGACGCACAGGGCTGCCATTCATTCTGAATAGCAGCCCCACACATCTCAACCTGCAGCGTGATCACGGGTGCTGGAACCACAGGGAAACTGCATGGCCAAAAAGACCATGTGGTTTCCCTGCGGCCACGTTTTTAAGAAGGTGCATGCACCTTTTTTTCTGCGTTCGCACAGCAAAGGAATGGGCTGCTGTGCCCAAGCAAACGTGGGCCGCACGGCCCACACTAGTGTGAACTGAGCCTTAGGAAGTATGCAGTCAAAACCAATCTTATTTCAACGTCAGATATTTAGGGTCTGGTGTTCTCTTTGCCATTGATGTGTGTGGAGTTCTCATGCCAAGATCACTCTCTAAGGTCCTCAGAAAGTAGATGCCTATCAGTATAGGAAGTGATTTTAAAATATTGCCAAATGATCTGAAGTCATGTCATTCCACTGTAAGAAATAAACTACAAGTAGTGTCGATTTGACTAAGGCTGGCCAGGCTGTCATACGTATTTTATCCAAGTGTGGGTTTGAGTAGATTTCTGGTTTTGTGGCATTATTAAGCCGTGTTTGTTTGCACAATGCAACAATTTCATTCTTGGTTGGCACTATTTTAAAGAACTGTAGAAAAAATCTGTTGACCTATAAGAGGTTGCTGGCTGCTGGGAGTATAGCTATCACTATATTTCCAGCACTCTGACACTTGATTTTTGGTTTTCTGATTCTGATATTGGTTGAACTAGATGGACTTGTGTCCATCTTGTGTAACTATGTAAGGTGGCATATGCCTTGTTGGATTTAACCCCTTATATGACAGAAATTTTTAAAGTTCAATAATCACTGTCAATTTATCCAGCTGTTCAGTATTCCATTGGATACACACTCTCACTTCTTGTGACATTTCTGGCGTTTTTACAATTTTTTTTTTTTACTAGTAATGGCAGCGATCTGCAATTTTTATCGGGACTGTGTTATTGGGGTGGACATGTCAGACTTTTTTGCCACTTTTTTGGGACCAATGACATTTATATAGCGATCAGAAGTTTAAATATCCACTGATTACTGGTCATTGGCAGTGAAGGGGTTAATCTGCAGGGGGAGATCTAGGAGTTAACTGTGTTCCCTAGGCGTGTTCCAACTGTGAGGGGGCTGGGCTACGATGGGCATAAGAGATCTAACTGATCCCACTGACAGAGCGGGGAACCGCCGTGTTTACATCAGCGGTTCCCCGTTCTTCCTCTCTGGCAATCGCTCTGTTAGTATATGTTAGTGAAGATTTCTCTTGACTTGCTTTGTGGGCACACATTGAAGTGCAGTTGGTGCACAGAGGTTGTTTTGCACTAGAGACAGTCAAGGGAGTGGGGGGGGGGGGGGTCACAGGAGGCTATTCCTGCCACAGGGAGTCGGCTATGAGTGATATGGAGCTACCGGTATCTATTTGTACTGCAGAAGCTGTGACAGAGAAACCAAGGGCCATTGTAATCCCTGTGTCTTGTATTGCTGAGGAGTCAGAGGTGATTGCTGATGAAGGTGAGCCAACTGGAGATGCTTGTGATACAGAGACTAACTTGGGGTCACCCAAGTTTGGTACAGATCAGAGTACCAGGGACATATCTGAGTGGGACACATCAAGGGGTTTTTTGCTGCAGTGTGCTGGCCATGAGAATAATATTGAGTTAAAATGCTTGAACTGTGTTCAAACCAAGCAAGTTCATTTACGTTTGACCCTTGCCTCTTCTCCAGTCTGCGGAACTTGTCTACTATTAAAAAAAAAGAAAAAAAAACCCCAACAGTTGCAAGTGATTTTTTTGGTTTCTTTGTTGCTGTTTTTTTTTTTTTCTTTATGGTCTTTTGGACTTTGGGTCTGCAGAGCCAATTGTCAGAACAGTTAAATAGGGCTGCAAAACATTCTTTGCTCTCATTCAGGGAATAGTTTGTTGTACAGTTATGCAGGAGATGTTTATATCATTGCTGTAGTTAGGATTTAGAGTCAATAGGGTGTATCTATCTGTTTTATTCTAGGGTTGGGAAGATAATGGTGTGTCAAGATCATTGCATCCATTGTAAATACTGTGATTTTTTTAAATCAGGTTAAGTGTTTGCATTTCCATTTGGGTTGTCAAATGACTTTTTGGCTACTAGGTGGCAATGCAGTAGGGAAAAATATTTTTTTATATGTATTCTAAATATTCTGTCTGATTATAGATCGTTTTGTGTTATTGATTTGTTGGAGGATCATCACTGTGGAGAAAAGACTCCAACCCTGAATTGTAATATAATTTTACCTCTCTTTTTAGATTAGATTAGATTCAACTTTATTGTCATTACACATGTATAAGTACAATGCAACGAAATGCAGTTTAGGTCTAACCAGAAGTGCAATAGTAACAAAAGCAGGATATACAGTTTTGCATAATATTGGTAAATGGATATGTACATTAGCAAAAATTAAGAGATGGTAGTGCAAGTTATTACATGTTAATATTAATGGTAGTGCAAGTTATTACATGTTCATAAAGTGCAGTAGTGACTGTAGG
>BLSH010531737.1:8270-22460 GCA_018402905.1 Glandirana rugosa
GGAGGTAGGGACCCGGTATTGGACGACCTTTAGCACGGGGAGATTGGCGTTCAGCGAGATAAATTTCCCCTTCCGGATCATTCTAGGGTCCTACCTCCACACTTCGGGGTGGCGACGTTCGGCTCCCTGTTTGCGGTCGATGTCTCTCGGAGAGTATCTGGAGTAGTACCCCTTTTTCTGTCTGTGTGGCGGAGTTCGGGCGAGGTCTAGCAGGTCCCTGTCGCTTAGCGTTTCACAGATGTTATATGGCCTGTACAAGGCTAGGGTTGGTACCCTCTTGGGCGATAGTCCATCCCGGAAACGTGGCTTGTGGGCACGAGGGTCAGGGTTGCGATGTCCTTCGTTGGGCCCTCGCAACCATGCGGAGATCTTGTAAATTTAGCGGTTGGGAAGGGCCAGGGTTTGTTGTATGAGCGTGTCCCGGGTTGCTTCCTGTAGCGTTGGGACTGGGAGCACGGGTGTTCGGTGCAAAGGCCCTACCTGATAGCGGGTTCTCCCATGGTTGGGATCGGAACATGTCCGGTATATTGTAGACACTTTGCGATTCGCTGTCCCTGGACGATCTGGAGCGGGCTTGAGGCGGTGTGTCTGTCTTTTTCCCCATGATGAGGTCTATGAGAGGCTCTCTGTAGCTGGCGTTTGTCCCTCGGCTTGCAGCGGTGGGGCTTCACACCTCCATCCTGGGATCTTACTAGGCCTTCCCCTTTAAATAGAGCGACTTGCGGTTAGAGGGGCACGATTTCCAGCAGGTTATGGCCCAGGGATGGAGGTTAGATGTGCTGGGTGGGTGGTTGGGTGCTCCAGGCTCCGGGGGCCTCGTCGTGTGATCCGTCACGGGTAGGCCGCAAAAGCCGCGGCCTCGATTTTCGGCCGCGCGGGACTCCGTCACCGATTCGCCCGATTTTGGGCTTAAATGATAGGCCGTGAAGAGGAGCAAAGTTCTGAGGAAGATGCGCTTCTCTCCCTTGAACAGGGTGGAAGGATGCCCCTGGATGGTGTCTCGTTCGAGCGGAGCTCTCCAGAGGCACGTCCGCTCGTTCCGCCGTCAGGCCACGCCCCCATCTATTATATCTTTGTTAGAAATTATACTTTGTTACAATGTAAAGTAGTGAGTGTACAGCTTGTACAGTATAAATTCACTGTCCCCTCAAAATAACTCAACACGCAGCCATTAATGTCTAAACCGCTGGCAACAAAAGTGAGTACGCTCCTAAGAGAAAATGTCCAAATTGGGCTCAATTAGCCATTTTCCCTCCCCGGTGTGATGTGACTCGGTGTTACAAGGTCTCAGGTGTGAATGGGGTGCAGGTGTGTTAAATGTGGTGTTATCGCTTTCACTCTCTCATACTGGTTACCCGAAGTGCAACATGGCACCTCATGGCAAAGAACTCTCTCTGAGGATTTGAAAAAAAAGAATTGTTGCTCTACATAAAGATGGCCTAGGCTATAAGAAGATTGCCAAGACCCTGAAACTGAGCTGCAGCATGGTGGCCAAGACCATACAGCTGTTTAACAGGGCAGGTTCCACTCAGAACAGGCCTTGCCATGGTCGACCAAAGAGATTGAGTGCACGTGCTCAGTGTCATATACAGAGGTTGTCTTTGGGAAATAGATGTATGAGTGCTGCCAGCATTGCTGCAGAGGTTGAAGGGGTGGGGGATCAGCCTGTCAGTGCTCAGACCATACGCCACACACTGCATCAAATTGGTCTGCATAGCTGTCATCCCAGAAGGAAGCCTTTTCTTAAGAAAGCCTGCAAACAGTTTGCTGAAGACAAGCAGACTACGGTCATTGATTACTGGAACCACGCCCTGTGGTCTGATGAGATAAATAAAATAAAATAAATTTATTTGGTTCAGCTGGTATCACGCGTGTGTGGTGGCAACCAGGTGAGGAGTACAAAGACAAGTGTGTCTTTCCTACAGTCAAGCATGGTGCTGGAAGTGCCATGGTCTGAGACTGCATGAGTGCTGCCAGCACTGGGGAGGCAGTTCATTGAGGGAAACATGAATGCCAACATATACTGTGACATACTGAAGCAGAGCACGATCCCCTCCCTTCAGAGACTGGGCCACAGGGCAGTATTCCAACATGATAATGACCCCCAAGACGACCACTGCCTTGCTAAAAAAGTTGAGGGTAAAGGTGATGGACTGACCAAGCATGTCTCCAGACCTAAACCCTATTGAGCATCTGTGGGGCATCCTCAAACAGAAGGTGGAGGAGCGCAAGGTCTGTAACATCCAGCAGCTCTGTGATGTCATCATGGAGGAGTGGCAACCTGTAAAGCTCTGGTGAACTCCATGACCAAGAGGGTTAAGGCAGTGCTGGAAAATAATGGTGACCACACAAAATATTGACACTTTGGGCCCAATTTAGACATTTAGGGGTGTACTCACTTTTGTTTCCAGTGGTTTAGACATTAATGGCTGTGTGTTGTGTTATTTTGAGGGGACAGCAAATGTATGCTGTTATACAAGCTGTACACTCACTACTTTACATTGTAGCAAAGTGTAATTTCTTTAGTGTTGTCACATGAAAAGATATAATAAAATATTTACAAAAATGTGAGGGGTGAACTCTTGTACTTTTGTGAGATACTGTATATATATATATATATATATATATATGTATATGTGATTTGACGCACAGCTGCTGCCCTGTAGAAGTAAAAGGGCTATAGGATGGTCAGCAAGCGGTTAATTAATACAGCCAAATTCCAACAATTACACAGAAACAATTTAAAGTGTATGTAAACATTAACAATGGACTATGGTTTTCCTCTATTTGCATCTGTTAAATATACCAGATATTACTATCTGCTGTATTGGTTAAGTGAAAAAAATAGCTGTCCTGTGTTTTGTGCACATTGCTGCCTTATCTCAAACAATGTTCTCAGGAAGTGTGTGACAATCACAGAACACTGTCCCTCCTGTGTTATGAAGAAGAGGAGGGGGAGGTCTTTTGTAGTCCTACTACACTGTTCACAGACAAGGAGATTTTTCCAGGACTTCAAAGTCACTGCCAAACGAGTAGGTATAATAAAGTACAAATGTCATTCAGACAATGTTAAAAATATAGAAAAAATTGGAATAAAATACAATCACATGGTACAATACAGGTACTTCGTGTCACATGGAACTCAACTTCTTATAAGTCTTCTTCAGGGAGTTAACATTCCATGTAAAAGTACATAGATGCACTAAAGATAGAATAGCAATACATGTCAAAATTTGGTAATATTGACAATATACAACATATAAAACAAAATAAGCATCCATTCATATAAATATATACACATGGGGATAAAGTATGTCATAATATTAAACTTACAGTGCCAGTGAAGTGAAAAAGCAACTGCTGATATGAAATCCCACACCAAGGTGTCAACCATAAACATCCAACCAATCAAGAGAAGATAGGAGAGTCTGCATATATAAAAATATCTTTACTGAAATGCATAATATAATAAACAGACAAAAAAACTAAGAAAGAGGGGCACAAAACATGTTATGCTACCAAGTCTATACACTTATTTTTGAGTATTACAAATCCCTCATAAGGAACCATTATGAAGGAAACGAAGTCCAAAATGAAACATCCAGATCACAGGGATTATTTCCAGCAGAGGGCGCTAAGCTACAAAATCACTTGGTAAAGTGAATAATGTAACAGACCATATAACCTGAGGAAAAGCACAAAGGGCATATAAATAAAAATCTAGGCTGGAAGCCTCAGGGATTGAAAAAGATCTATAAAGATCTAATTTGCTAAGTAGTAAGGAGGGAGAAACAATAAACCCCACTAGGGAACATACCTGTGAAAATTAAGGAATAAATAGACATCCAGTGTGATGTGAGTAACCGGCAGTGTCTACATAGGCAGACACTGGCGGTTTATATAAGCCTCCTAATGCTTGATACATGGCAGCTGCCTGAGACATCCAACCAATGGGGGTGCCCGGACAGCCGCCATGATAGCCCAGCCAGTGTGGTGATTGCAAAAGGTCGGAAGCCACGCATAGCGTGCATTCCATGTGAGTGCGCTTCCCCCATCACATGCCAGACCAAAAAGGCATCACTTCCGCAAGACCTGCGTCATTAACAGATGACACCATGCAGTTAACAGCGCTTGCATCAGTAATGATGCTGTGATCCTGACACGGATGTCCACCAACATCACCAGGGGGATCAGCCCCTAACAGTGGAAATGAACCAGTACACCACTAAACACCAGAAAGGTGAAACCTAGTGGCGGACAGAGGCAGCGCATGACCAACAACCAGGGGCAAAAAACCCCAGTGGAGGAGGAGGACATTGCACCCGGGGTGGATAGATTAACATGACCATGGGGAGCACAGAAAGGGAGGCAAGGGAGCAAACCACCCCCACTCCAGCCCAATTGGTTCATGTGTGGACTACCAGTGTTGGAACGGCAAGGTGCAAAAAATCATCAGTGACACTGAAAGATTTTACAATAACAGAGTGGATGGTAACAATACAGTAATAATACTGAATAAATTGAGATATTATAAAGTTAACAAAGGGACACCAATAATGTAAGATCAGATCAATGGAAAAAACACAAAAATAGAGAACAAAGAGAATAAATAATGCCATCCACAATGCTGCATTAAGATGAAATGAGGTAATATAGAAATAACAAGCATAATATCATATTTAGAGTTGATCGAACCTCTGGAAGTCTGGGTTCTGCAGGTTCGGCCGAACTTACAGACAAAGTCCGGGTTCGGGTCAGGACATGACCCGAACTTTGACCCGGACCCTGAACCCCATTAAAATCAATGGGGACCCGAACTTTTAGGCACAAAAATGTCTGTAACAAAGTCCTGGCAAGTCCTAGAGGTCTGCAAAAGGAAGGAAATGGGGGTAAGAGTTGGACAAGTGCCCTACAAAGAAATGGGGATAGGGAAATAACTTAAAATAATTTTAAAGCTAAAATCACATAAAAAATCAAAAATGGAGATGGATGTGGAGTTGGAGTTAAGGAAGCGGTGAAAGTGGCGGTGGAGGAGGAGGAGGTAGCCAACACTGTTTTTTTTATTTTTGTGCAAGAAATGCACCGCTGGCCGCAAATGTAGTTTTTAGATTTTTTTTTTTTTTTTAAACCAGCTATGTAAATGCACTTTTTAATTTTGTGCAAGAAACAATAATCTGTCCCTTTAAGCAACAGCAGGAACCTCTCCCTATAGAACTTGGAGATGATTTTAGATTCTAAAATCATCTCCAAGTTGTACAGGGAAAGTTTCCAGCTGTTGCTTTAAGGGAAAGATTATTGTTCTAAAATCTTCTCCAAAGTTGTACAGGGAAAGGTTCCAGCTGTTGCTTTAAGGGAAAGATTATTGTTATAAAATCAGATGGAGATGATTTTATAACAATAATATGGCTTCTATGCTGCTAGAATACACTTTGCCAATACAACTTGGAGATGATTTTAGAACAATAATCTTTCACTTAAAGCAACAGCTGGAACCTTTCCCTGCACAACTTGGAGATGATTTTAGAACAATAATCTTTCCCTTAAAGCAACAGACTCTACCTAGTCCAGTCAGATCGTTCTGTGCAGCAGGATGAGGTCTGCAATCTGTCCCTCACGGCAGCAATACTAGTATCTCTCCCTAGTCCACAATCAGATCATTCAGTAATGCAGGATGAGATGTTCTATAATATCTGCAATCTGTCCCTCACAGAGCCAGCAGCATCCTCTCCCTAAATTATCCTGAGAGCATATGACACGCAGCACTGTGACTCCAGCCCCATATAGAGGCTGGGTCACATGGTGCACTGGCCAATCACAGCCATGCCATTAGTAGGCATGGCTGTGATGGCTTCTAGGGAAAACCTGTGAAACACTTGTTGATTGGCTGCTCTTGGCAGCTATTCAACACGTGTAATAAAATACCAGAACCCCGGACCCGAAACCGGACTTTTTTTGAAAATTCTGGGTTCAGGTCCGGGTCCCGGACACCCCAAGGTTCGCTCAACTCTAATCATATTACATCAGATGCTAAGTTTTCCTGGAGGAAAATCCCTCCAGGAATGGTCTGTAACTGAGAATCTCATTGATCCCTGGGGGCGCATTGGCCCTTAGATTAAAGATCCACAGGGACTCCCGTTGGAGTATAAATTTGTTCCAATCATCCCCACAGGACTGCATGGGACATGTTCTAATGCAAAAAAAGATATACGGGGGAGCGATACTTGTGCTCCTGCACCACATGGCGCCCCGCCTTAGAGTATATGTCACCAATGGCAGCAGCGTGAACATGATCATATATCCTTCTCCAAAACACCCTGATGGTTTTGCCCACATAGAAGGCCCCACAAGATTAGGTCATCAAATAAATGACAGCTGTTGTAGAAATTTAGGATGTGTTTATTATGTGTTTATTATGTATTGTCACGGTGTCTCCCAGTGTCGGTTTAACGATATTCTCTGTGTACAGCGAATATGGCTTTAACCGATATTGAGGAAAGGCCATTTACAATGGAAACCTTCCATTATTTGATAACCACACGCTACCCGCCCGATCATCCCCGCCGGCAGGCGCCCTGAGCGGTTAAGGCTGGAGCAAACGCCAGTCTGGATCTTTGAGGTGCAATGCACGTTCTGTGGTGAGGCTGTATTACCGTCTATCGGGGGGTCCCTGTATTATGTACAGATTGATCTGCTTGGCAGCGGTTTACTTGCGTTATGGAATCAGTATTGCCTTTTATGTAAGGATAATGATCTGTAAGCTTTCTGTCGCATCTGATCAATGTGACAGAAATCTACAGCTATATTCCTTTGTGCATAATTTACCCTTTAATGGAACAGTAGTATAATTGCCATGGAGTATAGTTCATAGAGCTGTATTTGATAGCGATTTGTTGTAATGGCAGTTCGAGGTTTTGCATGCATGGCATTTTGCTTGGAGGGCCTCTGTGAGACAGCGCATTGCTTTCAATGGAGGCTATGTGTCCACATGGCTTTCATTGTTATCTGGAGACAGCTGTTGCTCATACAGGCCGGCCAACCCCATGCATGCACGCCTCTTCTATTGTATCTTTTGAATATAAACAAGTGTGTCATTGGTTGGTGGTTTGCATTGAGCTCATGTCATGTGACTGTGCCTTGGAGGCTGATTGGCTGATTGTGAAGCCACTAAGTTCTTTTGTTGTCTATGTCTGAATGATATAAATTAAAGAGACCAAACATTCAAAGGCAGGACAACCCTGAGAGCTTGCCATGTGAGAACAGTTATTTGTGTCTGTCTTACTTGCTTTAAAACGAGTGCACTCAAATGCATTATGCAAAAGAGCTGAAAAGTGCGCTTATTAGCACAGGCAAAATATAATGCATACAAGGTATTATAATTGCCCTTACACAGCTTTTGTCTGGCAAGTAACATGCCCCCTGGGCTTGAATCTGTGACCATCAGGGAGTCTGGGAGAAGGATCGGCATTAATGTATTGGCAATAATTGCACATCCCACACGAGATAGTACCCGGGAGAAGGCTAGCATCCGTGGAATCAGTTGTGGAGTGGAAATGGCTAGATGCAAGTTTATCACATAAGGATGGGGCTCTTGTCAAGGTTACCTGTGGATATGGAGATAGAAATCAAGCATTAGGAGACTTATATAAACCACCAGTGTCTGTCTATATAGACGCTTCTGGTTGCTCACATCGCAATGGATGTCTATATATTCTTTAATTTTCACAGGTATGTTCCCCAGTGAGGTTTATTGTTTCTCCCTCCTTACTACTTAGCAAATTAGACCTTTAAAGGTCTTTTTCAATCCCTGAGGCTTCCAACCAAGATTTGTATTTGTATGCCCTTTGTGCTTTTCCTCAGGTTATATGGTCTGTTACATTATTCACATTACCGAGTGATTTTGTAGCTTAGCACCCTCTGCTGGAAATAATCCCTGTGATCTGCATGTTCCATTTTGGACTTTGTTTCCTTCATAATGGTTCCTTATGAGGGATTTGTAATAGTCAAAAGTACAGTCAGGTCCATAAATATTGGGACATCGACACAATTCTAATCTTTTTGGCTCTATACACCACCACAATGGATTTGAAATTAAACAAACAAGATGTGCATTAACTGCAGACTTTCAGCTTTAATTTGAGGGTATTTACAAATTAGGTGAACAGTGTAGGAATTACAACAGTTTGTATATGTGCCTCCCACTTTTTAAGGGGCCAAAAGTAATGGGACAGATTAACAATCATAAATCAAACTTTCATTTTTTAATACTTGGTTGCAAATCCTTTTCAGTCAATTACAGCCTGAAGTCTGGAACGCATAGACATCACCAGATGCTGGGTTTCATCCCTGGTGATGCTCTGCCAGGCCTCTACTGCAACTGTCTTCAGTTCCTGCTTGTTCTTGGGGCATTTTCCCTTCAGTTTTGTCTTCAGCAAGTGAATTGCATGCTCAATCGGATTCAGGTCAGGTGATTGACTTGGCCATTGCATAACATTCCACTTCTTTCCCTTAAAAAACTCTTTGGTTGCTTTCGCAGTATGCTTCGTGTCATTGTCCATCTGCACTGTGAAGCACTGTCCAATGAGTTCTTTTTTTTTTTTTTGTTTACAAACTTTTATTTGGTACAAACGAAAGGGAGGTACAAAGATAACTTGAATGTAACTGTGTAGATATAATATACCACAGAATGTAGAACAATTAGTAATTGGATTTATATTGCTGCCATTTTCTCATGTACTGTCCAAAGAGTTCTGAAGCATTTGGCTGAATATGAGCAGATATATTGCCCGAAACACTTCAGAATTCATCCTGCTGTCAGCAGTCACATCATCAATAAATACAAGAGAACCAGTTCCATTGGCAGCCATACATGCCCACGCTATGACACTACCACCACCATGCTTCACTGATGAGGTGGTATGCTTTGGATTATGAGCAGTTCCTTTCTTTCTCCATACTCTTCTCTTCCCATCACTCTGGTACAAGTTGATCTTGGTCTCATCTGTCCATAAGATGTTGTTCCAGAAATGTGAAGGCTTTTTTAGATGTTGTTTGGCAAACTCTAATCTGGTCTTCCTGTTTTTGAGGCTCACCAATGGTTTACATCTTGTGGTGCACCATCTGTATTCACTCTGGTGAAGTCTTCTCTTGATTTTTGACTTTGACACACATACACAAAAAAAAAAAAAAAAATGAGATGATTTTAGAACACTAATCTGTCCCTCACAGCACCAGGAAACTGTTCCTACTCCAGTATCAGATGGTTTTGGAACGCTAATCTTTTCCCTCACAGCACCGCCAGGAACCTGTCTCTAATGCAGGATGAGATGATATTAGAACGCTAATCTTTCCCTCACAGCACCAGGAAACTGTACCTACTCCAGTATCAGATGGTTTTAGAATGCTAATCTTTCCCCTCACAGCACCGCCAGTAACCCTTCTCTAATGCAGGATGAGATGATAGTAGAATGCTAATCTCTCCCTCACAGCGGCAGCAGCATCCTCTCCCTACTCCAGTACAAGACGATGTGACATGTGGCACTACGTGGCTCCAGCTCATATAGAGGCTGGATCACACGATGCACTAGCCAATCACAGCCATGCCATTAGTACACATGGCTGTGATGGCTTCTAAGGGCAAACAAATGAAACGCTTTTTGATTGGCTGCCCTGCAGCTGTTCAACAGGCGCCAAAAATAGTCTGGGTCACATGATGCACTGGCCAATCACAGCCATGCCATTAGTAGGCATGGCTGTGTTGGCTTCTAAGGGCAAACGAGTGAAACGCTTGTAGATTGGCTGCCCTGCAGCTATTGAAAATGCGTGAAAAATACTCGAATACCGAACCCGAACCCAGACTTTTTTCTAAATGTATGGGTTTGGGACACGGACACCCCAAAGTCCAGTACGAACTTGAAATTTACAGTCCGGGTTCGCTCAACTCTAGTTATTATCCCTGTCAAATGTATGGGTTTGGGACACGGACACCCCAAAGTCCAGTACGAACTTGAAATTTACAGTCCGGGTTCGCTCAACTCTAGTTATTATCCCTGTCAAGGATGAAATCATTTGGAAAGTTTTGCTCCAGAAACTTGTGAGGTTTGTACATACCCAAAAGGTATGAATGAGGTTGCCTATGTGTCCGCAGCCTCTCCAACATGTGTTTGGCGTATTTGGGAATAGTTTGGCAAGTCTATTGGGGGTGTAGTGTCATCTATTGGCGATTTTGACGGACATTTTCCAGTGGTTCACGCAGTGTGTGGATTTATGTATTTCCTTGAGGTCTGCTAACCATTGGTTTTCTGTGAATTTGGAGTGTAGATCATTTTCCCACTTAGAGATATGTTTGGTTTTTTGAAATGTGTTTTTCCTTTGGATGAGGTTGTAAAACAGTGTTATTCCTTTGTTCTTTGTGTTGTTTGAGTTGTAGAACAGCCAAACTGTTGTTGGAATGTTAATGGATGGTGTAGGGTGTCGATTTGGGAAATTGGAAATTCTTGCACATGAGAAGTATAGCTTCCTTGGAAGGTTATATTCTAGTATTAGCTGTGCCATTGTTTTCGGTGTGGAGTTTTGTAAGAAATCATGTATATAGTTCATACCATGATTAGCTAGTTGTTTTATAGAGAGAGGGTATTTTGTTTTCTAAAGCTTCTATAGGGAGTCATGCTTGTATGGATGTAAGGATTGATGGTGGAATGGCCATTGTGTCCAGGAGTCTGCTAGTAGCATCATTGTAAGATCTTGTGTGGGAGCTATATTTTTTTCAATATTAACCCAGGCTGGAATGTTGTCTTTTTGAAACCAGGCTTTAAGTTGGTCTAGTCTTACCGCCCATAGGTAGTCGCTTAGGTCTGGAACCCCTGCTCCTCCCACTAGTTTGTTTTTAATGACATTTGTGTGGGGGCATCTTGCTTTCTCCCCCCCATATGAATCTCCACATGGAACTCATCAAGGCTTGTGTGTATTTCGATGGGAAGTGAATAGGTAGTGCTCTATACATATAGAGGATCTGTGGAAGTATTATCCTTTTATACGCCGCCACTTTTCCCATCCAAGAGATTTCCTTTTTTGAAATGTTTTTCAGTTGGTTATCTATTCTGGTAACAAGAGGTTTAATATTAGTTGGGGCTAATGAAGTGATGGATTGGGTCAGGGTGATTACTAGGTATTGTATGCCCTCTTCTGACCATTTGCACAGCATGGATTCTTCCATTTTCTTTCTGGTGCGTGTAGGGATACCCATGTTTAGGATTAGTGATTTATTGAAGTTAGCTTTATAATATGATATTTTCCCAAATTCTGTAAGGATTCTGTGGGCTCTTGGAAGGGAAGTGCTGGGGTTGGTCAGCAATAATATAACATTGTCTGCAAATAAATTGATGACATGTGTTTGTTGTTGGAATTTAAAACCCTTAATGCCTGGGTGAGAGCGAATGGCCTCAGCCAGCGGTTCAATCATGAGATTAAATACGTAGGGCGACAGCGGACATCCCTGACGATTTCCATTGGAGATTTCAAAAGGTTTGGACAGAAGGCCTGAGGTATAAATCTGTGCCAAGGGTTTTGAGTACAAAGCGAGTATTGCATTCATGATAGGTCCCGGAAACCCACACCTCTGCAGGACCACTGACATATATTGCCAGTGGATCCTATCAAACGCCTTCTCCGTGTCTATGGAAAGTAGCAGAGAAGGCGTTCGGGACTTTTCAGCGTAATGAATAATATTTAGGACTCTTCTGGTTGCGTCCGAGGTCTGCCTCCCCCTCACAAAGCCCATCTGGTCGTTTTTAATTAGTGTCGGGATGATGTCATTTAGTCTCTCTGCTATAAGTTTTGCATGTGTTTTGAAATTGAAAAGCGATATTGGCCTGAAGTTGGCCGGGGTGGTGGGTTTCCCTGGTTTTGGTAGGGTAACTATATGTGCTCTCAGCATCTCCTGGGGAAAGGTAGTAGTATTGGTGGCGGTTGTGAACATTTTTTTGCATGAATGCTTTAAGGTATTCATTGGTGAAGCCATCTGGCCCTGGGGATTTTCCATTGGGTAGAGATACTAATGTTGGATGTATGTATAAGTTTTGAGTTTGAGATGGTTTAGGAGTTTGTCATAATTCTGTGTTAGGAGATTTATGAGATTTTCCCTAAGTGTCACGTACCTGGTGGTGGAGTCTGACTTATGCAGTGGGCAACCTCTCTTATGACCCTGATTCCTGAACCCCTGGTAGTGTGGACAGGGAGCTCGGGAGTGCAGGGAGACACGAGGGTCAGACTGGGTCACAGGTGGTGGTGTGCTGGTCCGTGAGGTGCTCGTGCAAGCTGAAGCGTGGTGGTGCAGGCCGGGTCGGTAACGGGCTGGCAGAGCAGTACAGATGGGTCAGGCTGAAGAGTAGTCGGGTGCAAGCAGAGTTCGTTAACTGGTGGGCAGCGAGGTACAAGGGAGCAGGCAGAAAAGTGGTCGTAGAAGCCGGGGTCGGTGCAGGCGGAGATCAATAGCAGAGTCAAGGCAAGCCGGGTCACAGGAACAAACAATCAGGATCACAGGTTGCTACAGGAACACACAAACGCTGTGAAATGGACAGCACTTGCTACAGGAAGCAGGAAGTTTAAATAGAGCTGCTCATCCAGGAAATAGAGGAAACCACAATCAAATGCAAATAACCCTCAGCACAGTCTTTTTCTAACACTAAGCGTGGATACAGATTCTGCTGTTTGTTTATCTGGGGATTTCTTATTTTTGGTTTCCAGTGAGTGGATCTCTGTTAGCAGGGTATTTAATTGGAGGCTATATCGTTTTTTTTTCCCTGACGCCAAATTAGATAAGGATGACACTAAGGAAAACTTTACGGGCATTCCATAGGGTGTAGAGATTTGAGGTAGATTGTTCGTTGTTATTGAAGTATTCTCTGAGATGCTGAGAGAATTTAGAGACTATTTTGGGCTCTTGTATAATTCTGTTGTTGCAACGCCAGAAGAGCGTGGAGGGGGGACATTCTTTTCAGCAATTTGTAAAATAATGGCTGCATGGTCAGACCATTTGATGTCCTGTATCATCATGTCAGATATCCTTTGTAAGAGCCATTTGTCTGTAAGATACATATCTATATGTGAATAAGTTAGGTGCCTGTGGGACTAAAAGGTGAAGTCTCTCTCGTTTGCGTGGGTGCACCGCCACGCATTGTATAGATCTTCAGTTTGGAGCAGGTTTTTTAGGGTTCCAGTGTGGGGTTTCTTTTTCCCTGTTGTGTCCAAGGACATGTGTACGATCGTGTTAAAGTCTCTACAAAGCAGAAGGCTGCCATATCTGATGGAGAATATTATTTTTAGAATTTTGTGTAAGAAACAGTTTTGGTGAGAGTTCGGGGCATATACTGTCACCAGTGTGTAGGGGTGTGAGTTGATGTCTGCTTTAACTATTATGAACCTTCCTTGTTCGTCTATCCATGTTTGTTTTATTTGGACTGATAGAGAGTTCCTGAGTGCCATTAGTACGCCTCCTGCTTTGCGGTTGGGAGTACTTGCCAGAAAAACATGTGGAAAGTCTTTGTGGGTACAGTGGGGTATTTTCCCAGATTGGAAATGCATCTCTTGGATGCATAAGATGTCTATGTTTTGTTTGGAGGCTTCAGCCCACATGGTGTGTCTTTTGGTGGGGTGGTTAAGGCCCCTACGTTTAGTGATAGGCATTTAATAGTCATAGTTGCGGGAGAGAGTTGTCTAGTGTGGGTGCTGTAGGATGGAGTTGGCACTTACGTTTGTAGGAGCTTTTCCGGCTGAGTCCAGTCTGAACGAAGTGTGAATTTCCAGGTTGCTTGATGAGAGTGTCTCCGGTTGATCTTTCCGAAGGTCTCTGTAGCGTTGTAGATTGTCTGTGTCTGAGGTTACTGTGCATAACAAAAATAAGTTTAACAAAACCGGTAAAGGTGAAACAAAGGTTTAAACTGAGAGTTATTAAAAAGAGAAGAATCTCTATTAGGATCCATAAGCAAGTGTTGTATGCTTGGATGCTTATCTTGGGTTTGGGAGTTTGTGGTTAACTCCGGTCTGAGGGAGAGACGTATGGTGGCATGTGTTATTTTTTAGGGCCTCCAGCTGAGCTCTTTTTTTTTTTTTTTTTTACAAATATTTTTATTGAGTTTTACAAAAGTACAAAGAATTATAGTGCAGAAAATAGTGCAAAAATACCTTACAGGTAAG
>BLSH010531738.1:0-21491 GCA_018402905.1 Glandirana rugosa
CTAAGATTTCTAAAATTTTACTTTTAGCATATTGTGATATCTAACTCAGTAGTAGATGTGTTTTAGTGAAGTCCATGTCAGTCCAAACTGTGTTTTAAAGGCTTGTCAGCTCACTTTCATTGAAAAAAGGAAACTAAAACTAAATTTACTGTTTCAAAACATTTTTAATGAAGATTATTCAAAAGTAAAACATACAAAAGCTGACATTTGGGAATAAGATAGAAGAAATCTGAAATGTCATTGGTTAAGTATCGGGAGGTTATAAGACATGACAGTTAGTATAGATTGTCATAACATATGTTGACCAGAAGATTAACAAAAATACCTGACTGGGACTAGGAAGTTCAGCCTTCGTAGCTATCTGTGCCGGAGTGTCTCCTGCTCCGAGGTACAGTCAGCCAGGTGCGAGCGCGGGGGGCACCCCCAAAGTCCCCAGCACCCCTAAGGGAATCAAATTCTGCCGGAGGAAGAGCCCCCCCCAACCTCGTGCACCCCCAAAATATCTCCAGCCCTATCATATCCATCAGGGAGATCAGGCTAAGGTCAATTATGATATCCAATGTGCACTTGACTATCTTGCCTGTTGCTTATGAGCATGAACCTCCCACATTGTGAAAGAGGAGCGGCCAGCGCCGTTAGGTAGATGAGAGAGAGCAGGAAAAGAGAGAGAAGCCAGGGAAAGGTAAAGAAGAAAGAGTGAAAAGAAAGAGTGTCGCGCCAACCCTGTTGTCATCCTAGTGAGCTTGAGGAACTGGAACACCGGGGATAAAAGAGATACCCATGAAGGTTTCCCAGGGTCCCCAGATTACTTCAAATTTGTGCCCGTTATCGGTTAAAATGCTGGCCATATTCTCTTGTGTCATTAACCAAGAGATTTTACGTGTAGCCGCTTTCAGCGAAACCCGCTGCTGTTTCTATGCCCTATCTATTGTAATCTTGGCCCCGAATAGGATGTGATGAATTAATTTCCTGTTGGATTTGGAAGCCCGTGGGATGTATTCATTCAGTAGGGCAATGGTGGGGGACCTTGGGAGTTGGCATCCCGTGACTTTCTTGATTAGATGGAAAATTTTAGACCAAAAAGGACGTATTCTTGGGCATTCCCACCACACGTGAGCCATGGTACCTGAAAGCTGACAGCCCCTGAAGCACAGAGGATCCGCAGTCGGGTAAAACTTTGCCAGTCTAGCTGGAGTGAGATACCATCTCAATATCTCACCGAAGCTGGCCCCCCTACAATCAGCACAAATAAAAACTCAAGGATAATTTTAAAATGTGCCTACCCAATCTGCTAAACGTATAGGTCTCATTTATATACTGTGCCCCGCCTGTACAAGGAGGCCTACACTCCCCCCCATTCCTGAAAGAATCTACCTAACACCTCCCATTATTCTTATTGCCCCCTCACCCCCATACCCCCTCTCTTTTATTCTACCCCACCAAAAACAGGCCCCACCCCAACTACCTTCCCCCCATATCTCCGTCGAGGGTAGGTGTGCTGGTTCACACCTCCTCGTTAAATTCTGTCAAGAGATATCTTCTCCCCGCATTTTCAGAACGATATCCGCCACCTACAGGGCTAACTAACACCAGCCTAGGTTCTAGCTCGATAACCGATATGCCTTGCCAAGACTAGAAGTGGCTAGATACAAGTCGTAAGATACATTAGATAATATAATCTTGATGTACCACAATATGCATAATGTTGCATCTCTCTATTGGTTAATTGTTCCTATACCTCATGTAGAGCATACGAATGCCACCTTCATATCACATATATTGTACATGCCCTGATTTTCTTTTGCCAGATTGTACTAATGTAAACGTTCAATAAAATCTCTTTTTTGGAAAAAAAACAAAACTCAAGTATGTTTCTTTAGTGCTACGTTTGTGCTGTTTTGTGCCGCAAAAACGTACATTTGTGCTGCTTTTATTTTTAAGATATTAGCAATTGTTTTTTCCAAACTTTTATCATTTTTGTGTTATTAATGATTTATTAAAGGTCACCAAAGGTCAATCATCCCCCCTACAACACGCCAACATGACCGGGGGCCTAATTTTGGGGGGACACCATTGGAGAAAGTCTAATGTGTGGCGAGGTGTAGCCTGCCCCTCTATTTGCATTCAGTCCGGCTTCTCAAATCTAGAGTAGATTATTGACAATTGTGCCAGCCTGGCGGCCAGGAAATACTTGAAGAGATGAGGTAGACCTAGACCTCCCCTCCATCTGTGATGGTATAAAGTGTGTTGGGGAATCCTATATCCAGAGCCTCCCCAAGTGAATTTTAGGATTTTGCTTTGGAAAGAGGAAAGATGATTCTTCCATATTGGGATGGGTAAAGAGCAAAAGGGATAGTGAAGTCTAGGCATTAAGGTCATTTTCACTGAGTTTATTCTCCCTAGCCATGAGATTTCCTAAAATATATATAATAAACCGCGCCCACTACAAAAATGAGATAGTAAATTATTGTGAACAATATTAAAGTGTCGGGCTGCTCGCAAATAAACAATAGATCAGAAAATTGTTTAAACAGAGTATTTTGGGATGGTTGCAGCGCTGCAACCATGAGATTTCCTGTTTAGACCATCGCTTAAGGTCTGCCTCTAGCTTGCGAAACATAGGGGGATAGTTATTGATGTAGAGGGTTTCACATTTAGACGAGAGGTTTATGCCCAAGTGTTTAATAGAAGATTCACTCCACTCAAACTTGAAATCCGTCCTTAAAGTGGAGACTATCTGGGGGGGCAATGAGATATTTAGTGCTTGGGATTTTGTATAGTTAACCCAGAGACCAGAAATTTCAGAAAAATTCTCTAGTAGCCAGCAAAGATTGGGGAGGGAAGTCATTGGAGAAGTTATAAATACTAGAATATCATTGGCAAACAGGCCACATTTGTGTTCCTGATGGCTGCAAGAAACCCGTTTAATGTTAGGGTTGCTTCTAATGGATATGGCGAGTGTCTCTATCGCAATTGCGAAAATTAGGGTGGATAGTGGACAGTCCTGCCTAGTGCCTGTCTTAATAAGAATGGTTTGGAGTAGAATCCTTGTAGTTTTATTAATGCCTGGGGATGGGAGTAGAGAGCTCTAATGAGGCCTAGAAACCTCTGGCCGAATCCCCATCGTTTCAGTAGGGATAGGGCCATGAGACAAAGTTAAAAGCCTTACGAAGATCCAGAGAAAGTAGCATCCCTTTCTGTTTAGGCCCTCCAGACCAGTTAGACTGAAGTATAGATACTACGTTAATTGCCCGTCTAATTTTTCGGGACCCAGTCGACCTGGTATAAATCCCACTTGGTCTGTGTGGATGTATATATCTATAAACGAGGCTAGACGGTTTGCTAACAGCTTAGTAAGAATTTTTAGGTCCTTTTTAATGAGGGAGATAGGGTGATAGTTGTCCACTTCCTCTGGATTTTTCTCTGGCTTGGGAATCACTGTAATGAATGTCGTGTTTAGATGCGTCTCCAGGGGTTCCCCCTTCATTTTGGTGTTAAAGAATCACGCCATGTGTGGCGCCAAGGTGTTAGCGTAAGCCTTGTAGTAAGGGACTGGTAGGCCACCCGGTCCAGGGGCCGAGCCCCCCTTGAGATCCTTGATGACCTCCAAGACCTCCTCCTCGGAAACTGCTGCATCCATTAGGTCTCTATGTTTGTCCAAGAGATGGGGTAATGGAGTGTCATCAAGAAACCCTGCGATTTTCTCTGCATTCTCTACAGGCAAGGGGCTGTATAGTTTCTCATAGTAGTTTTGGAAGGCACCTAATACTTTATCAGGATTGGGCAAGGGGGGATTGCCAGAAACCCTAATCTTGGGCATGGAGAAGTGTCTGACACGAAGGGTCAGCTTCCTCGCCAAAAGGGAACTCATTTTATTACCCTGTGTGTAATATTTGTTTCTACTCCATCGAATGCTTTTCTCCGCTTTCGTGGTGAGGGCCAGGTTCAGCTCTATCTTAATCTTGTCTAGTCTGTCTAATAGTTGAGTGGAAGGGTGTGCTTTAAGCTCAACTTTAATTGCCAGGAAGGATTTCTCTAATTTCTTAAGAGAGGCCCTTCTCTCCTTTTTGATCCTAGATGCCATTTGAATGAATTTTCCTCTTATAAAGGCCTTATGTGCTGCCCACACTGATTCTTCTGATGTATCCCCTGCCTTATTGAATGAGAAATATTCCTGAAGGCTTTTATCAATTTCTACAACGTTTACTGGATCCGCCAACAGCGATTCGTTAAGTCTCCAGTGTGGTGTGTGAAACACCTTGGACTGGGTGCAGGCAGAGAGGGAAACTATGGCATGATCTGAGAGGACTGTATCGTGGATGCTAGAGTCGATGGGCAGGATGTAGGCTGGGGTCAGTAAGTGATTGATCCTGGAATATGAGTTGTGGGGGCTGGAAAAGTGGGTATAATCCCTCCTCGAGAGATGCATTTCCCTCCATACGTCAACTAAGTTATATGAGTGAAATAATTTAGCAATTTGGAGGCAGACTAGATGGGCAAAGGAGTTGGCGACCCAAGGGCCTAGTCTTGTCTAGGGATTGATCGAAGGTGAAATTTGAGTCACCTCCAAAAATTATTGTGCCTTCTAGAAGGGGAGAGAGTGAGTCTAACAGTTTTTAAAAAAACAGAAGCTGTCCCTTGTTAGGGGCATAGTACGAAATTAGAGAGAAAATTTGACCATCAATGCTCCCCTTTACAAGAATATACCTGCCCTCAGGGTCTCTAATGTCTGAGAGCCATGTAAAGGTACAGGTTTTGGACAATAGAATGGCCACACCTTTGGTTTTGTTCGTCGCATTGGCTAGAAAAAAATGCGGAAAATGAGAGTGTAGAAATTTTGGGTTGTATTGAACATGAAAGTGTGTTTCTTGGAGCATGAGGACATCTAATTTTAGGTATTTATAATGGCCACAGAATTTTCTATGCTTTATGGGTAAGTTAAGGCCCTGCACGTTGTGTGTAGCGACCTTCAGAGGAACTTGTATGTGGTCAGCCATCAGTCCTAATGCAAAAGGTGTTGATGCATCTGTGGTCACTCACCCTCCCTCGGGTCAACCGTATGCCTTAACTGGCATTCTGAGTGAACCGATCATCCTGGGTTCCTGGGCTTGTCCTGGGTGAGACAGCCTGGTTGGCGACTACTATGAAAATAGAGAGAGAGATTAGGGAGTACATGAATAGAATAATGGAAAATGGAAACATTAAGAAGGTGAGAATTGGATGGGGGCATGGCTTGACGCGTGCAGCGCATGGACGCGAATCTGCAGAGCTCCAACAGCCTGGAAGAGAATCTGCCGGAATCCGATCTCTACAGAGCCAACAAAGTGGTAAAAACACCTCAATCATACTCCCCAGGACACACACAACAGCCCCATATAACTCTTGGGCCGCAATTCCACTTTTACCCGTGGCGGAGTAGGCTGCAACACGATCCTCTGCCTAAATTTGCAGACCCTGCCCCGGCCTCCCATTTGGAGTGGCGCCGCAGTTCCTACCTGTCATACCATCCAGCCGCCCGGTCATCCAGCTTGAGGCATTCCAAGGTTGCTTTCTCCCCATCCTAGATCCCCCTCCAGAGCGCCCTACAGCCGCACTGCCTAGGCGCTAAGGCGGGCAGGGACACTACGCAAGCCTCAGGCTTCATTGCGGCCTCCGGAGGCCTCCGACGGCTGACATTGCTCCTGAGAGGGGCCCATCAGTAAAACACAAGAAGACACCCTGACAACCCCCTAAGACCCCTCTGGTCCTGTCACCAGCAAATGACCCCAGGGTGATTGGAAAGCTTTTATTGTGGAAAACTACTATTGTGGTGGCCATTTGTGTGCATCTCCACCACTCCCTGAGGCCTTCCTGCAGCAGTTCACCCCCTCTCTTATGGCTCTACAACTACCATGTAAGGCATATGTTCAAGGACAGACCTGTGATAACTGTGTAAGATGGCAGACATATGAATATGTAACCCCAGTACCCGTCTCTTCTTCTCTAGCCCCTGCACCACAACACAAGCATCTTCAGCAACAGGGGCCTCTACATTCCTGAATCTGATAGCCCGCACAGCTTATGGGCAATGTAGGATTCCAGAAACACTTCTATAGAGGGTTCAACCTACCATTACAGTCCCAGACTTCTCATCCTATGGAACTAGTATTATTATTATTATTATCTGCTTAGGCCACACTCTCCAGCCTCGAGTAACACGGCTGAACCACCTGACCCCGCTGACCTCCTCGGTACGGCAGAAGGCATGTCACACCTAACCCAAACCTCTTCGCCTCCTGTGCCTGCTGCAATGGTTACAGTAGAATATAGACTCTATTACAGGGCCTGACACGTAACATCGCTAAAGAGATTGGAAAAATTGCTCAGGAGCTCAGGGAGGAGATTGACAAACTAGGGGAGCGTACTGACACCCTGGAATCTAAATTTGACGAGCCGGTGCAATATGTGCACGTTTTAGAGGAAGACAACGCTGCCCTCAAACACAGAGTTTCTCAGCTACAGCTCCAACAAGAAGACCTGGAAAATAGAGAATGTCAACAAAATCTGAGAATCCGTGGAGTTCCTGAGACTATTAGTGACAAGGAGATTCGCCCATTCCTCTTGGGCTTGTTTGTCACCTTGGCTCCCCACATCCTGGACATAGACTGGTGACTAGACAGAGCCGACAGATCTTTGGCACCTAAACCGCCCCCCAATGCAAACACGAGGTACATAATAGTACGCTTCCACTTTTACGAAAGCAAAGAGGCTCTGACTGTGGTTACCCGCAATAAATCACGCATAGATTATAAGGGGAACAAAATCCAAATCTTTAGTGACCTTTCACCCATCACCTTGGCTAAAAGACAAAATCTGCACCCGGTCACTATGCATCTACAAAAATTTCAGGTGGCATACCGATGGGGCTTTCCATTCCGTTTATCGGCCACCAAAGATGGAGTTCAATACTCCATAAGGGATCTCCCTAAAACTGAATCCTTCATGCGCAACCTGGGCCTCCTGCCTATACCGGAAGAAGAGCTTCAGCTTCTTCCCAAGGTCACGAGATCCCTCTTGACACCGGCCAAGATTTGGACACCAGCACGTCAAAGAGCACGAAAGCCCTCCTCAACTCCCCAGCGGTCTGCCCCCCCGAGATCCCCTACTTGAGTCTTGGACCCTTTCTATGTCGACCTAGTTTTATCCCGCAGACGACTGGATCTAAGCCCGTCTGTGATGTGGGCCCAAATTCTGAGTTCTTACAGTTCCCCATATTACAAAGTCTTATTTGAGGATCATTTTCCTTCATCTGTTATCAAATGGCAGGTTTGAATTGCTGTTTTATACCTCTCAGAAGAGACGGGACCATACTCTCCACTTAGTGGAAACTGTTTTTGGATCTGACCATACGTCAGGCCATGTGCCCCTCCATATCCAGAGGCGGCTGCCCTGGATCCCTGGGGTTTTTTATTGCCTCAGGCCTCTCAAAAATGTTTTATGTTTTAGTGTGTACTTTGTTCTTTGTTTTCTTCTCTCCCTATCAACAGTTCTTTTTTCCAATTGTTCTCCATGAGCGCTATGGAACCAACAAGCAACGTAGAACTGAACTGCTCCCCATCAGGTATCATACCATTGTGTTCGAGATCTGTGCACCAAGGTCTTTTATGTTTAATCTTAGTAAGGTAATGATCGTACTGCTCATTACTGCAAAACAATGTCTTTAAAAATATATTCTTGTAATGTAAAGGGTCTGAATTCCTTACAGAAACAATGGTTGGCTTTAAAGGAATTCAGATCCTCAGGGGCTGATGTGATCATGGTTCAGGAGACTCACTTCAAATCTGGTAGTTCCTTTAAATTTGCCTCCAAGAATTTCCCCGCAACGTACGCAGCCTCCGACTCCTTCGGGAAAGCCAGAGTTGCAATCTTAATTAAACGCTCATGCAACATTCACATAGCGTCCTCATTTTTGGACCCTCAGGGTCACTTCATTGTCCTGAATTGTGACCACTTGCGCACATCTTTTACTTTGGTAAATGTGTACGCTCCTAATGTAGGCCAAATTGG
Source organism: Glandirana rugosa (assembly GCA_018402905.1). Classification (NCBI taxonomy): domain Eukaryota; kingdom Metazoa; phylum Chordata; class Amphibia; order Anura; family Ranidae; genus Glandirana; species Glandirana rugosa. Next base: position 8,047 of record BLSH010531738.1, read on the forward strand.
ATTCCTCACAAAGGTTTTTGAAAAAATGAGGTCATACTTCCAACCCTTTACAATTATAGGAGGGGACTTCAAACTCTGCAAGTCACCAAATAGAGATAGATATGCTCTTTTCCAATCCACCCCATCATTGCAAGCTCAGAAACTGTCCACGTCTCTCCGCAAACTGATCAGATCCTACAACCTTTACGATACATGGAGGGTACTACACCCTACCCTTAAACAATATACATTTTACTCTCCCCCGCACAAACTATTTTGCAGACTTGACTACTTTTTTGTCACGGTACCAGTGCTCCCGAGTATAGTTTCTTCATAGATAAATCCCATTACGTGGTCTGACCATGCCCCTATTGTTCTAGATTTGGCCCTATCAGGCTCAGTGCCAAGAACCTGTCATTGGCGACTGAATGAGACATTCTTGCAAATACCGGATATTAAAAGGAAATTACAGGACAAACTTTCAGAATTTTTTCAAACAAATGTGGGCTCAGTTGGGGAGGTTTCCACTTTATGAGAAGCCCATAAAGCCTTTTTTAGGGGGGAGAATGTATTTCCACAGGCTTACACCTGAAGAAAGACTCTAACAAATTAAAAACAGAGCTTTTGATCCAGTTGCGTGCCGTTGAAAAGACACTACTACAAGCTCCCATTGTAGACTGCGCGACCGTATCAAATCTCTGGCCATGCACAACACATACAAATCATTGCTTTGGTCCAAACAGAGGTTTTATGAATATGCTAACAAACCACAAAGGATGTTGGCCAAAAGGTTAAAGCCGAGATCATCCATACCCGACCATTTAATTCAGTCGCATGGTACTCCCACACATTGCCCCCGCACTATGTCTCAGGTCTTTGGCAGGTATTATGAAAACTTGTACAACTGCCTCAGCACTGATCCAAATTCTAAATTCATTTGAGAGAAGTTTGAGGCCTTCATAAACACCTTAAAGGTGCCTAAAGTAACACCATTGCAAAATGCACAGATTAATGCGCCTATTACACCTGAGAAATTAGCAGAGGTTGTGGGCCATCTACCATCACATAAAGCTCCGGGACCAGATGGTCTCCCATACTCATGTTACAAAACATTCCTCCCAGTCTTAGCCCCTCACATGTTACAGTTATTTACATCCCTGCAAAAAAGGAACTATTCCGCACAGTCAGTTTTTATCCGCATATATAACGATAATACCGAAGCCAGGAAAAGACCCTGCTTCCCCTGACAACTACTGACCGATAGCCCTTCTGAATTCAGACTACAAAATATTCACAAAAGTACTGGCAAATAGATTATCACTAATACTGCCTTTTCTGATACAAAGATCAAGTGGGCTTCATCCTGGCCAGGCACACAGGCGACAATACAAGATGGATCATAGACCTTATTGACTTACTGACCAAGACTAAACATCCTGCCATTATTCTAAGTCTCGATGCCCAGAAGGCTTTCAATCGCTTGAGTTGGCTATATATGTTCGCAGTTTTACATCCGTACGGTTTCTCAGACTCCTTCATTGGGGCACTGCAAGCTCTATACTCAAAACCCACTTCCCAGGTCCAGCTGTCCTCCTATGTGTCGCGGTCGTTCTCCTTGAGTAACGGCACCAGACAGGGTTGCCCCTTGTTGCGTCTTCTTTTTATTCTCAGCCTGGAGCCCTTGGCCATAGCCATAAGAGGCCAGGTAGATATCCGAGGAGTGCATCTGCGACAACGAGAATATAAACTATCTTTATTCACAGATGATATTTTATTGACCCCAACTCATCCCCACTCGTCCCGCCCCTCTCTGCATATTCTTCTAATGACTTTTAGCTCTTTTTCGGGATTTACAATCAATTCTTCCAAAACTGAAGCCTTACCTATTAATATACCATCGACACAAATGACCTCGCTACGGACAAGATTTCAATATCACTGGAGCACCCACTCACTTAAATATTTAGGTATACGCCTTACCCCTTCCTACTCTGGGCTATATAAGGCAACCCCCCCCCCTTTGCTGAACATGACCATATGATGAAACAATGGACCTCCCTTCCGCTCTCCCTTCTTGGTAGAGTCAATATTCTTAAAATGTCAATTCTCCCCAAATTATTATACCTATTTGAAACCCTGCTTGTTCCTATCCCATTGGCTAAGCTGAAACTGCTCCAGAGGAAGTTTTTATGCTTTATATGGAATAACATGTCCCACCAGATTGCAGGCTCAGTAGTTACAGCCCCCAAAAATAGAGGAGGTCTGGGAGCCCCAGATCTTATAAAATATTATTATCCCACACATTTATCTCTTGGACATCCAGAATGGCCCCAAATAGGTGGACTGAGATAGAAATGAGCATCACTAGGTCCATACTATTATGTTACATGCTTTGGCCCTCCTCAGGTAAACATATTCCCCAACTAAAATCATTATGTTTAGGCCCTATGCTTTTTACTCTATCTATTTGGAAGAGATGCTCAGGGAAATATCCTTTCTCATCCCCGCATCCTCCTCTTGTGAATGTACTCTTCAACCCAGACATCCCAGATAGTCTCTCCTATGACTGTATGTTACCGTGGACTAAAGCAGGGATCTTCCAATTACGCCATCTAGTAAACCCAGTGACATATAAAATCTTTTCATTTCCAGACTTACAATCCAAACATGAGCTCCCGGATAAACTCCACTACTCCTATCTACAATTTAAACATTTTTTCTTTAACATAACTAAGACCCTTTCATTGGATAAACCCACTGACTTTGAGGTACTCTGCACTAAAGGGCCCTATGAACCTCGACAGATTTCTATTATTTATAAAATTCTTCATGAGGCTATCCCGCTAACTGATGTCAGTCACAATTACATGAGGAAATGGGCCACAATTTTGAATCAACCTATCTCCTTGATGGATTGGGGGAAAATATGGGTATCAACCTCAAAAGTCTCCAGATGTGTTATACAGAAAGAAACAGTGGTAAAAATTATTTTATTCTGGTATAGAACAGCAAACATCCTTCATGCACGCCATCCACAGACCCCCAGTCAGCGTTGGAGATGTAATAAGGGCGTAGGCACTCACCTACATATCTTCTGGAACTACCCATCTATCCAGCCATTTTGGAGTCAGATCTAAAATGTACTGCAAACTTTGCTGAGCGTTACGGTCCCACTTAATCCCCTGCTATTATTTACTAAGACTTCCAATTCTGGGTATTTCGAAAACCAGGAAAAGCCCGGATTCCTTTATCCTCCTAGCGGCAAAAAGGGTCATTCCTAGGTGCTGGCTCTCTACCACCCCCGACTCTCACACATGTTCTCTCTACCTTGGCAGACATAAGAAAAATGGAGCATATGACCACAGTGGTAGATGACTCTGTGTCACGTTTCTCTAAAGGTGTGGGAGGTTTGGGATGCCTCCCAATATTCCTCGGATCAACCTCACACACCATCTTTAGAACACATTACTTGTAGGACATAAAATCTCTTGTATGGTTTTTTGTTCATGCTATGATACCTAGCACTGACCCCAGTCCCTTGTTTTCCAAGTGCATAGATCTTGATGACCATAGTGTTATTATCTTTTATATATTTTCCTCACATATAGTTAAATATGTGTTTATTGTTTATATATTTTTTCTTTTTTTCCCTGCTCATGTGTTGGGTATACTGAGCTTACTAACTTAGAGGCCGTCACTAAAGCGGCCATTCTACGGTAACACTCCTGTATACCCGCTTCTTTATTCTCGGGCTAATCTAAAAAAGAAAAATGTTGTATTATCATTATTGTATGAATAAAATGTATGATTCTTTGTATTGTACAACCTTGAAAAATTTTATAAATAAACAATTAAAAAAAAAGAATATGTTACAATGAGAATTGTGAAGATAGCTCTACCGCTTTGTAGCCCTGAAAAGGGCAGCTTTCTCCGGAGGAGGGTTGTATGACCAAGGGGGGAGAAAGAAAAAAGCCCCTCGGTCACCCTTTGGTGACAACTTAAATGTCTGGCTGTAACCACCAGATGACCTATCCCTCAGCTTACTCGAAGAGGTCCAAAGGATAGGCGGAGGCCCAGGGGAACCACCCCCCGCCAAGGAGCCCTTTGAATTAAGTCAAAAAAATAAAAACATCTTTTGTTAAGAAACAACAAAACTGACCACAAGCCCAAGCTATCCTGGGTCCAAGGGGAAACCGCTTACCCCCCAGATCCAGTCCCTAACTGATAAGACCCCTCCACCCCCACAAAATGAGGGGAAGGAGTTCCTGCTAGAGAGGGGACCACCCGCTAAATGGTTGAACAAATTAAATAACCTAACCTTAAGACGAGTGACTCGGGTACATGTCGTACACTCCTTGATTCTTTTGTGTCCACTGGAAGATCAACAACCCATAGAACAGTTCTTTCCTTTGTGTGTACCAGGAGTCACCTTGCCAACTTAGGAAGACTAAAACTTGGAGTCAAATAAGGCTCAACTTGACAACCCTGTTGTAGGAAGCTGGGCACCTGAGACAAAGACTGACTAAAAATAGGTCAGCAAATAATACTTGTGCCCCCTTGCACTGTCTTTAGAGCATGAGGGGCTGGTTTGCTCAAAACAGTTAACATAACGGCTATAACATAGATCCACCTGACAGTTTCAAAGGAGCCAAGATTCAAAGGTTCTCGTGGGATGCTCATGAAGGGGTAATCTTGAAAAGGGCCCTAGAGTAAAACCATTCAAAATACCATCTCTAGCTGGAACAGCAACATCATGGTGGGCCATTGTCTTTAGCCCGTTTCGGCTATGACTTTATCCACAATGGGGTACTGGGACTGGTTGGAGACTGTTTCTTGGAAGAACTGAATCAAAGAATGTTGTTGGATGTGTCCATGTCGGATTCCTGAGAACTTAGTTTCAGATGTAGAAGCAGCCTCTCCCCCTCTTGGAGAGAAGAAAAGGCATAGTCCCTGCCTTTGAATGTAAATTTGACAGCAAATGGAAAGGACCATTTATACTTAATTTCCTTCTGTGTCAACACCGTCAGAAGTGGCTTTAAAGCTCTCTGTCTTTGAACCGTGGAGGGGGCCAGGTCGGCAAAGATTTGCACTGGATGGCCTTTGCAGAGAATCCAAGCTGTTGTTCTAGATTGTCTCATGACCCCCTCCTTGATAGCGTAAAAGTGGGGTTTAACTATAATGTCTCTCAGGGAGCCATCCTTCCTGGGGGGGGCCCAGAGCTCTATGGGCCCTGTCCATTTCCAGACGGTGTTTTGGGGTGTCCAGCAGGAGGTTGGTGATCAAGTCCTGTATCGCATCAGAAATATCTGTGATTGCTTCAGGCAGGTCTCTAACTCTGGAATTGTATCTTCTCGACCTATTTTCAAGGTCGTCAATTCTTGAAAGAGCCGTGTTCAATTGGTCCTGTAGAGTACTGATGAGATTGGATTTTTGGTTAGAAAGTGCCGCAGTGGTGTCAAGTTTATGTTCGATTGCCTCCATTCTGACCCCCAGCATTTGGAAGTCCATGTTGTTGTGGTCACTGTATTGGCTAAACCCCTTTCCAATAAAGAGGAGAATTTCTGGTAGAGATCCTCTACTTGGAGGAAGATCCCTTGATTAGGGGTGCCAGGCGATTGCAAGGTCAGATTGTTATGGGAGGAATATTCCCCCTGGATTTGGCCTAGTAATGACTCTGTGGAGGTGGGAGATGACGTGACGACCTGCTGATTGCCCCATGGGCTACTGGAGTAAAAGTCAGGGTTGCGGGGGTGAGCACTTGCCTGTGATGTGGTCAGCTGATGTTACTGGGGCCCTCTGTGCCTTGTACCTCATGGATCCCTGTAGCAGCAGTCTGAGCGGCATCCATCTTGGTACACCCTTGCTGCGAGGCCGTGGCAAACAGTCCTTCTTAGCGGCCGGACCGGCCATGCAGGGGGGTAGCTGCCTTATCTGGGGGTCGGGATCCCCCCACCTGAGCTACTTACGAGGAGCTGTGGAGTCAGGGCGGGGTCCGTTGGCGGGCATTGGCGCGGAGTTTCCGGCTCAAGCAGCCATGCTGGGACTCTCGCACATGTGCACCTCCTAAAACTAAATTTTATATGTCAGGTTACCCACACAGGGGTTTTTCACCAGCAGATAACAGAAAAATGTTAGTCACTTTCCAGCAGCACCACTGATTTTGTCCCTGGTCTCTCAGACCAGGCTTTCTGGATTTTCCTTTCTCACACAGCCTTAAGTTACAGCCCTAAGCTTTACAGGCCCACTCTTGGCATCTCGGTAGGGGTTCTCCTCACACACAAGGTGTCTCACTCTCCCAAAACTTACAGACTTCCTCCAGTTCACTTATATGCTTTTTCTGAACTAATGTCTTGGAAAAAATTCACCCAGATCTGCAAGGTAAAAGTAGAATTTTATTGACACTAACAACATATTTCCTAATTCAGGTTTTCTATATTATTAATAGAAACATGTTGTATTTTTTTTTTACAGTCAGTACTACAGAGTATATTGATAGCCATAAAATATGGACAGAAAAACAAAAAAAAAAAAATATGGACAGACCTCTCTAATAAGGTAGTGACATATCTGCAACAAGAAAAATCTATTCTGTCCTTTGTTTAGGTGTGATGCTGGAACCTCAGTTAAACGTATTTTGTTAAAGGAGTACGTAAGAATTATAGGAAACTAACTGGTATTTCAACCACGCATAGCCAAGACTATAGAAGAGATTTATATAGCCTAGCCATTTAAAATTGACGGTGCACCATGGTGCAGGAAATGCCAGACTGGTCAAGTCGATAAAATGACCGCTATTTCATTAGGTCAGTTCTATCCCTGTATCACTTATCAAATAGCTAGATTTGTTAGTTCATATTAAGATACAACATTCAAATTACACTCTTATTCTAAGTTGTAAGAAACAGAAGGCATATCCAACATAAAATCATTACTTTTTATAGGAAACTGTGGAGCAATTTCCATGGCAATCTCTTATTTGAGATAGCACATTAAAGTGCCTCGTTATGAAGAAAAAAATGTTCCTGCAAGCTGTTTCTGCCATTATTATTATGACACTGCTAGAACAATAATAAAAGGGGTCATTGGCCATCTGGACTAGTCTGAACATTTTATACAGATATGGTGGCTGAATATTCAATGGCAATCCAGTAAAGAAATCTTTTATAGTGACTGTCCTTTGGGATTTACTAACAAAATGGAAAGATGAAATGTATCGAACGACTCTTGTCTTACAAGCTGGAAATTTATACTGATTTCATACAGTGGCTTATCCATAAATCACCAAAACATGAACACAGGCTCTTTTGTGCTGCAAAGTTTTAATTATAAATTAAAATTAAAATTTTAATGCAAATTATAGCTCAAACAGGTCCAACACACATTCACTCACTAATCAGAAAACTAGGTCAAATCTGAGATGAGGGTAAGCCAAGGTCTTTTGTATATTATTAAAGCTTTCTTGTTTGCAAAGTGGTCTTTTTGGTGCATAAAACATAAGCAAATTCCGAAGATTTCTGAAATAAATAATTAAACCAGAATAAACAAATAAAAAGTTTACATTTACAAAAAGTGCTGGTACCTTTCATTACAAATATCTTTTTATGAAAATGTAGTGTAGGTTTCATCAGAACTTTGATTTCAACATTGATTTTCAACCAGCTTGACAATCTCTTTTTCAGACTTCCCCAAAACAGCAACAATTATACATTTATATTAGAAGCTGAGAGGCCCAAAACCATAAAAATAGCAAATTTTTTTAAAGGCCTGGGTAAAAGCAAACACAGAAGACAAAAAATAGAGAAACATGAAGAGGAAGTTGCAATAGGAAGTTGCAATGCAAACCATCATATCATAAAGATCTTTAATTTATCTACACACCATCTGACTCACTGTAAAATATCACCATTAGAAAAGTGTTTATTTTTCTGCCCTTCAACTAAAAAAGATACATATAAGTACATATAAATGTTTTGTAGACTTTTAAACACATACAAGGAAATTATTAGAATATTACAAATTATTTGGTCGTGTCTGAATGGACACACAGAGCTCTGACTCAGCTCAGGTGCCCCCTGTAGCAAGATGCTGGCTGAGGGGCACTTAATGGGAAGAGGGTCCAGGAGAGCAGAAGAGGGACCCGAGAAGAGGAGGATCTGGGCTGCTCTGTGCAAATCCAACTGCACAAAGGAGGTAAGTATAACATGTTTGTTATAAAAAAAAAAAAAAACTAGCCTTTACAATCACTTTAACCACCAAGCCACATTACTGACCATGCAAATAATAAATTAAAACATATTATACCAATTTGTACTACACACTTAGCATGAGAAGGAGATTCCTTTGTAAAATATCTAATTATTCTATACAACACAATATAGAGAGCTCTTTGTGGAAATCTTTGGTACCCTGATAATGAAAGAATACCATTAGGTGAAATTAACTTAAATAAGTAGTTTACAAGAATATTCTGATATCATTATATGGAAAGTGGATAAGACAAGAGGAGGAGTTGTACAAAATAAAAATAACTACTAGAGTTGAGCGGACACCTGGATGTTCGGGTTCTGCGGGTTCGGCCGAACTTCGCGGAAAAGTTTGAGTTTTGCCCCGAACTTGACCTGAACTTGACCCCGAACCCCATTGAAGTCAATGGTGACCCAAACTTTTTGGAATAAAAATGGTGCTAAAAAAGTCCTGGAAAGGGTTAGAGGGCTGCAAAAGGTAGCAAAATGGGGGTAAGAGTAGGACAAGTGCCCTGCAAACAAATGTGGATAGGGAAATAACTTAAAATCACATAAATAAAATAAAAAATGGAGGAGGAGGTGGATGTGGAGTAGGAGGTTGAGGAGGCGGTGACCGTGGCGGTGTAGGTGGTGGAAGTGGCGGTGGAGGAGGAGAAGGAGGAGGTAGCCAACACCATTTTTTGTTTGTTTGTTTTTCTTTTCTAATTTGGGTAGCCCCCAAAATATTGAGACATATTAAAAAAAAAAGATACGTTCACTGAAGTATACCAATGGCTGTGTGAGGCCGGTATAAATGGCTATTCTGCACAAGGTACAGACAAGCCTTGTGGGATCCAAGCCTGGTTCATTTTAATAAAAGTTAGCTTGTCCACGTTGGCTGCGGACAGACGGCTGCGCTTGTCTGTGATAACGCCCCCTGCCGTGCTAATCACACGTTCAGACAATACACTGGCTGCAGGGCAAGCCAGTAACTCCAAGGCATAAAGGGTAAGCTCAGGCCATGTGCCCAATTTGGAGACCCAGAAGTTGAATGGGGCAGACCCATCCGTCAGTACGTGTAGGCGTATGCACACGTACTGTTCCACCATGTTGCTGAAATGCTGCCTCCTGCTAAGATGTTGCCTATCAGCTGGTGGTGCTGTTTGTTGTGGCGTGCTGCTGACAAAGCTTTTCCACATTTCATCCATGCTAACCCTGCCTTCTGAGGTGCTGGTGGTGCCACAGCTGCGTTGGCGACCTCTTCCTCCTCCTCTGTCTTCACCTTGTGTTTCCACTGAGCCCCCGGTGTCATTTGGGAATGCCCTCAGCAGCGCGTGTACCAGCGTGCGCTTGTAGTTGCGCATCTTCCGATCACGCTCCAGTGAGGGAATTAAGGACGGCACATTGTCCTTGTAACGGGGATCCAGCAGGGTGGTCACCCAGTAATAAGCACAAGTTACTATGTGGGCAACTCGGCTGTCGTTGCACAGGCACTGCAGCATGTAGTCACTCATGTGTGCCAGGCTGCCCAGAGGCAAAGACAAGCTGTCCTCTGTGGGAGGTGTATCATCTGTGTCCTCCGTATCCCCCCAGCCACTCTCCAGTGATGCCCGCGAGCTGCGTTGGGTGCCACCCTGCTGTGAACACGGTTCCCCCTTCTCCTCCTCACTATCCTCGTCCTCCTCATCCTCCAGAACTGTGCCCTGGCTTGAAAATTTTTTACCTGGCTTATGCTGGTGCAGGAACCCACCCTCCAAGCCACTTGTGAATGACTGGCTTGATAAAAATGTAAATTACCCCTCTTCCTCCTCCTCCTCTTCCATCATCACACTAAGTGTTTTTTCAAGGAGACATAGAAGTGGGATAGTAACTCTGAGAACAGCGTCATCGGCACTGGCCATATTGGTGGAGTACTTGAAACACTGCAATATGGTACACAGGTCTCGCATTGAGGCCCACTCGTTGGTGGTGAAGTGGGGCCGTTCCACAGCGCAGACAGGCAAGCAGCAGCAGGGTGAGAACGCCGAAAGTGCGCACAGATGGCCCGCATTTTCTGCAGCAGCTCTGACATATCCAGGTAGTTTTTTAGAAATTTCTGCACCACCAAATTCAGCACATGCACCAGGCAAGGCATGTGCGTCAAACCAGCTAAGCCCAGAGCTGCTACTAGATTTCGCCCATTATCGCACACCACCAGGCCAGGCTTGAGGCTCAGTGGCAACAACCACTCAGCGCTCTGTTGTTCAACGTTCAATTGTTTTATAACGCTAATCTATCCCTCACACCAGCAGCAGGAACCTCTCCCTATACTAGTATGAGATGATTTTATAACGGTGATCTGTCCCTCACACCAGAAGCAGGAACCTCCGTATTTTGGTTGAAGATGTCCAGGTACTTTAAATAGCCTTTTAAATAGAATTGCACATTTTATTGTCATTATTGCATGTGTGCACTGTAATATGTAATTTTGTTTGGTGATCTTATAGCAACACCATCTCTAATGTGATACACTATTTTGGTGTGACACCCCAAGTATGTACCTATTTGTCTATTGCAGATCCTGAACAGATCTCTTGGGCTGGAGCACCCCACCTATTCATAATTGCCTCTAATTAGTGTCCACATAAGACATAGAAAGAGTTCTCTAGATCTCCCATTAGGAGGAGTGTATTGCTCCCATGGTTATGAGACAGAATCTCCCATTCTATGGTAGTGTAGGACCCACTGAGACGGGGGCCTGTGAAGTAGGAGTGGGCTATGGCCATATAGTGCGACGGACTCCACATATTTTTGGTTAAGGATGTCCAGGTACTTTAAATAGCCTTGCAGGTTTTATTGTCATTATTGCTTGTGTGCGCTTTAATATGTCATTTTTTTAGTTGATTTTATTACGCTAATCTGTCCCTCACACCAGCAGCAGGAACCTCTCCCTATACTAGTATGAGATGGTTTTATAGCGTAATCTGTCCCTCACACCAGCCGCAGGAACCTCTCCCTACACCAGTATGAGATGATTTTATAATGCTAATCTGTCCCTCACACCAGCAGCAGGAACCTCTCCCTACACCAGTATGAGATGATTTTATAACGCTAATCTGTCCCTCACTCCAGCAACAGGAACCTCTCCCTACTATATGGCCATATAGTGCGACAGACTCCCCGTATTTTGTTTGAAGATGTCCAGGTACTTTAAATAGCCTTTTAAATAGCCTAGCAGGTTTTATTGTCATTATTGCTTGTGTGCGCTGTAATATGTCTTTTTTTTAGTTGATTTTATTACGCTAATCTGTTCCTCACACCAGCAGCAGGAACCTCTCCCTATACCAGTATGAGATGATTTTATAATGCTAATCTATCCCTCACACCAGCAGCAGGAACCTCTCCCTATACTAGTATGAGACAATTTTATAATGCTAATCTGTCCCTCACACCAGCAGCAGGAACCTCTCCCTACACCAGTATGAGATGATTTTAGAACGCTAACAGTCCCTCACACCAGCAGCAGGAACCTCTCCCTACACCAGTATGAGATGATTTTACAACGGTAATCTGTCCCTCACTCCAGCAGCAAGAACCTCTCCCTACACCAATATGAGATGATTTTAGAACGCTAATCTGTCCCTCACTCCAGCAGCAGGAACCTCTCCCTACACCAGTATGAGATGATTTTATAATGGTAATCTGTCCCTCACACCAGCAGCAGGAACCTCTCCCTATACTAGTATGAGATGATTTTATAACAGTAATCTGTCCCTCACCCAGCAGCAGGAACCTCTCCTTACACCACTATGAGATGATTTTAGAACGCCAATCTGTCCCTCACACCAGCAGGAGGAACCTCTCCCTACACCAGTATGAGATGATTTTATAATGGTAATCTGTCCCTCACACCAGCAGCAGGAACCTCTCCCTATACTAGTATGAGATGATTTTATAACAGTAATTTGTCCCTCACCCAGCAGCAGGAACCTCTCTCTACACCACTATGAGATGATTTTATAACGGTAATCTGTCCCTCAAACCAGCAGCAGGAACCTCTCCCTTCACCAGTGTATCACATTAGAGATGGTGCTGCTATAAGACCGCCAAACAAAATGAAATATTACAGTGCACACATGCAATAATGACAATAAAACCTGCAAGGCTATTTAAAGTACCTGGACATCTTCAACCAAAATACGGGGAGTCCGTGTAGTGCGACGTATTTTGGTTGAAGATGTCCAGGTACTGTAAATAGCCTTGCAGGATTTATTGTCATTATTGCATGTGTGCGCTGTAATATGTAATTTTGTTTGGTGGTCTTATAGCAGCACCATCTCTAATGTGATACACTATTTTGGTGTGACACCCCAAGTATGTACCTATTTGTCTATTGCAGATCCTGAACAGATCTCTTGGGCTTGATCACACCACCTATTCATAATTGCCTCTAATTAGTGTCCACATAAGACATAGAAAGAGTTCTCTAGATCTCCCATTAGGAGGAGTATATTGCTCCCATGGTTATGAGACAGAATCTCCCATTCTATGGTAGTATAGGACCCACTGAGACGGGGGCCTGTGAAGTAGGAGTGGGCTAAGCACTCTATGGCCATATAAGGTGACGGAGTCCCCGTATTTTGGTTGAAGATGTCCAGGTACTTTACATAGCCTTTTAAATATCCTTGCAGGTTTTATTGTCATTATTGCATGTGTGCGCCGTAATATGTCTTTTTTTTTGTTGATTTTATAACGCTAATCTGTCCCTCACACCAGCAGCAGGAACCTCTCCCTATACCAGTATGAGATGATTTTATAACGCTAATCTATCCCTCACACCAGCAGCAGGAACCTCTCCCTATACCAGTATGAGATGATTTTATAATGCTAATCTGTCCCTCACACCAGCAGCTGGAACCTCTCCCTACACCAGTATGAGATGATTTTAGAACGCTAATCTGTCCCTTACTCCAGCAGCAGGAACCTCTCCCTACACCAGTATGAGATGATTTTATAACGGTAATCTGTCCCTCACACCAGCAGCAGGAACCTCTCCCTATACTAGTATGAGATGATTTTATAATGTAATTTGTTCCTTACACCAGGAGCAGGAACCTCTCCCTACACCAGTATGAGATGATTTTATAACGCTAATCTATCCCTCACACCAGCAGCTGGAACCTCTCCCTACACCAGTATGAGATGATTTTAGAACGCTAATCTGTCCCTTACTCCAGCAGCAGGAACCTCTCCCTACACCCTGTC
>BLSH010531771.1:2963-34895 GCA_018402905.1 Glandirana rugosa
AGGCAAGGGACGCTCGCAACGCAGCGTGCCCCTGCCTCTGGCCGCCCTTTAAGTTTTTCACTTTGTGTGTGATATGTATGTCATTACATTAGAATATCTAATGTAATGACATACTTTAGTAAAGTGTAGGGGAAACAGGGATCACCAAACGGGTCTCGGGACGTACGTGAAAATATATTATTTACAGTAAGAAAGACGGACTTTTGTACTCTTACAGGTATCGTTGGTTTTTCACAGGGAAATGCAGTTTTCACAAAAAACTAGTCGATCTTTTGTCGCTATCATTTAGTCACTTTCATTTTCTGATGATAAATTTCCTCAAAAATCAGTATCACTCAATTCTGCAAATGATTCTTATTTACTATCGCTGTTTTCTAGCTGATCAAAAAACACTTTTGACGTAAAGGGACACTTTTTGGTTGCTATGGACATTCTCATGTTTTCAGGCAGAAAGAATGACATTTATTATATAAAAGTGCATGCAGGGCTCTGGGCAAACCACTAGGGACAAAGGGGATGTGAAATGATTTCATACAGTAATGTAATCTATAAGATTACATTACTGTATGTATAGTGTGTGTTTCACTTTTTGAATTTCCCGCCGGTCTCCGTCCCCGTGCGACGCAACGCTCGCAGGGAACGGAGCCCGGCACACAGAGGCATCGGAGCGGCGGACACAGCCCGCAGACACGGCGGGGGACATCGCTGGATCCAGGGGACAAGGTGAGTAGCGCTGCCTGGATCCAGCGATGCAAGCCCGAGTGTAGCTCGGGGTTACCGCTCTTGGTTCTGAAAATCCACCCCGAGCCACACTCGGAATACCGCTAAGGAGGTTAAGCAGTAGAGAGATCAAAAAAATCAACCAACGTCACCATGCAAATTGAGGACCCATGTAGATAATCCATTCACACCTTTACTAGACAGATAGGCCATCACATTACACAGGTATTGATAAAAATATTGGGTTATCAGGTCACACCTAGAACTAAATCTTCCCACATGCAATCCAAATGATTCAGAAAGTTCATTCAAAGACACAAGAAGAAGAGAAGATCGGATCTTCCTCACAAGGCTTCAATACTGTATATACAGTAGATGCGTTATAAATCACAGCCAATCAGAATTTTTATTTAACTGATCTGACTTCATAACACTAAGATCAGCTCAGCAGAGTTATGGGGTTGACACATTGACATAGACGTTTGTGATTTTACTAAAGTAGTTAATTGATCATTAGCAGCCAGTACTAATGAAGAAGGATCTTCACAAATGTTATTGTGGAAATTTCCAAAAGATGGATGTACAAGGATCAGGGAAGATTTAGGTTTGGTTGTGCAATAAGTTCAATCAAATCACCTGTCAGTTGGCAACTTAATTTATAAATCCACCGGGGGTGATTATAAATGGGGGTGCGCCAGTAACAGAAGGGACCCAATCTCAATTGTGCAACTGTTCATGTATGAGTGACTGTTTATGGAATGAAAATATGCAGAGAAAATATAATGAGAAATGGATTGTATGTCTTGAGAAAACATTTTTTTTTTTGGGTTATATTATAACTTAGAGGTTGCCAAACACATGGCATTTAGTGACCACCCTAGGTAAGAGCAATTGAAAACAAACAAAAAAGTATTCATACCCCTATAATTTTCCACATTTTCTCATGTGACAAGCAAAAACGTAAATGTATTTTATTGGGATTTTGTGTGATAGATCGACACAAAGTGGCTCATAATTGTGACGTGGAAGGAAAATGATTTATCATTTAATGGTTTATTATTTAATGATTTATCATTAAAGAAATAAATATGTGAAAAGTGTGGGGTACATTTGTATTCCGTGCCCCTGAGTCAATACTTTTTTAGAACCGCCTTTCTCTGCAATCACAGCTGCAAGTCTTTTTGGGGAAGTCTCTACCGGCTCTGCACATCTAGAGAGGACATTTTTGTCCATTCTTCTTTGCAAAATACAGATTGGATGGAGAGCGTCTGTGATCAGCAATTGTCGAGTCTTGCCACAGATTCTCAATTGGATTTAGGTCTGGACTTTGACTGGGCCATTCTAACACATGAATATGCTTTGATCTAAACCATTCCATTGTAGCTCTGGCTGTATGTTTAGGGTCGTTGTCCTGCTGGAAGGTGAACCTCCGCCCCGGTCTCAAGACTTTTGCAGACTAAAGCCCCGTACACACGGGACGACGATTGCATACAACAGGTCGTACTCACAACCGTTGTATGCGATATCGATCGTTCATATGCGCGATTTGAACAGTCGAACATACGACGGTCATACAAGGGAGTTGTATAAGCAGACTAGAAAACTTGGTCGTACCAACAAGCGCTCATACGACCGTTGTATCGTGTGTACAGAGCAGTTGGTACAACAAAGTTGTATTGTGCAAAACACGCATGCCCAAAGTCAGGAATGGCTGGATGCTAATTACAATCACCTGAACGTTCTTTCCCCGGCCGTACGATCGTGTAGTGCAGTCAGTATGCTGCATACAACAGCCAACATACAATCTGACACGATCGTACGTGCGATCGTCGAACCGTGTGTACGGGGCTTCAAGCCTCGTACACACGGGACGACGATCGTATACAACAGGTCGTACTAACAACCGTTGTATGCAATATCGATTGTTCGTATGCGCGATTAGAACAGTCGAACATACGACGGTCGTACAAGGGAGTTGTATAAGCAGACTAGAAAACTTGGTCGTACCAACAAGCACTCATACGACCTTTGTATCATGTGTACAGAGCAGTTGGTACAACAAGTTGTATTATGCAAAACACGCAGCAAGTCAGGAACGGCCGGATGCTAATTACATGCACCTGGACGTTCTTTATGTGGTCGTACGATCGTGTAGTGCAGTCAGTATGCAAGTTACATTATGCAACATACAATTTGTGACCATCGTACGTACGATCTTCGTCCCATGTGTACGAGGCTTTACAGGTTTTCTCCCCATCAACTCTGACCAGCTTCCCTGTCCCTGCTGAAAAAAGCACCCACACAACATGCTGCCTCCACCATGTTTCACGGTGGGGATGGTGTGTTCAGGGTGATGTGCAGTATTGGTTTTCTGCCTCACATAGCGTTTTGCTTTTAGGCCAAAAAATTCAATTTTGGTCTCATCTGACCAGAGCACCTTCTTCCACATGTTGCTTGTGCTTCTCACAAACTGCAAACGGGACTTCTCATGGCTTTCTTTTAACAATTGCTTTCTTCTTGTCACTCTTCCATAAAGGCCAGATTTGTGGAGAGCACGACTAATAGTTGTCATGTAGACAGATTCTCCCACCTGAGCTGTGGATCTCTGCAGCTCCTCCATAGTTACCATGGGGCCTCTTGGCTGCTTCTCTGATGAATGCTCTCGTTGCCCGGCCGGTCAGTTTAGGTGGACGACCATGTCTTGTTAGGTTGCAGTTGTAAGCAATGTGGTTGCAACGCTCTGCACAGTGGAGAAAATCCAACCTCAAAGTGGTAGCCAGGGTGCCTGCGCTGTGACGTGTTCCCACACACCATACAAATTAGTATTCAAGAGATAAGAAGAAACAGCCGGCAACTCCATGATCCTCTATTGATTTATTTGTGTAGACCACACCAGTGAGTACAAGAATACGATGGGCAGACTAGTTTCGGCAAACAAGCCTTGATCACTGCACACAAGTGAATGTAAAATGAACATACATATAAATTCATTGATAATGAATACAGTGCCTTGAAAAAGTATTCATACCCCTTGAAATGTGCCACATTTTGTCATCTTGCAACCAAAAACGTAAATGCATTGTATTGGGATTTTATGTGAGAGACCAACACAAAGTGGCTCATAATTGTGAAGTGGAAGGAAAATGATAAATGTTTTTCAAAATCTTTTACAAATAAATGCCTGAAAAGTGTGGCGTTGCATTTGTATTCAGCCCCCTTTACTCTAATACCCCTAACTAAAATCCAGTGGAACCAATTGCCTTCAGACGTAAAAAGAAGTTAGAAAAGTACCCCTGTGTGTAATTTAATCTCAGTATAAATGCAGCTGTTTTGTGAAGCCCTCAAAGGTTTGTTAGAGAACCTTAGTGGACAAACAGCATCATGAAGGCCAAGAAACACACCAGACAGGTCAGGAATAAAGTTGTGGAGAAGTTTAAAGCAGGGTTAGGTTATAAAAAATATTCCAAGCTTTGAACATCTCACGGAGGACTATTCCATCATATGAAAATGGAAAGGGTATGGCACAACTGCAAACCTAGTATTCAAGAGATAAGAAGAAACAGCCGGCAACTCCATGATCCTCTATTGATTTATTCATGTAGACCACACCAGTGAGTACAAGAATACGATGGGCAGACTAGTTTCGGCAAACAAGCCTTGATCACTGCACACAAGTGAATGTAAAATGAACATACATATAAAGAGAGCTAACATAATCATTAGTGCCTGATGTGCAGTCATGTTGGAACAGAAAGGGTCATCCCCAAACTGTTCCCACAAAGTTGGGAGCGTGAAATTGTCCAAAATGTCTTGGTATGCTGATGTCTTAATAGTTTCTTTAATGAAACTAAGTGCCCAACCCCTGAAAGACAACCCCACACCATAATCCCCCCTCCAACAAATGATTTGGACCAGTGCACAAAGCAAGGTCCATAAAGACATGGATGAGTGAGTTTGGGGTGGAGGATCTTGACTGACCTGCACAAAGTCCTGACCTCAGCCCCATAGAACACCTTAGGGGTGAATTAGAGCAGAGACTGTGAGCCAGGCCATCTCGTCCAACATCAGTGCCTGACCTCACAAATGCATTTCTGGAAGAATGGTCAAACATTTCCATAGACACTCCTAAACCTTGTGGACAGCCTTCCCAGAAGAGTTGAAGCTGTTATAGCTGCAAAGTGTGGGCCAACTCACTATTGAACGCTATGGACTAAGACTGGGATGTCATTAAAGTTCATGTGTGTGTAAAGGCAGGCGTCCCAATACTTATTGTAATATAGTGTAATTCTATTGAAAAATCATTTCAGCTGTAGCTGTCATTGTGATGTCACTCATCTGTCTTCATCTCATCTTTTTATTGCAGAGTTCCTTGTTGACAATCATACTGTCACACCGAGACCGGCCACCATGCAGAATATAAGCACTCCGCATTGTGATCAATGTCCAAAAAAACATACCTCTGTGCTATACACCGATCAAACCACACGGAAACCTTCTCCTCCACCGTCTTCCAGAGAATACATCCTGATCGACATGTCAGGAGAAGTCTGTCTAAGAATAAATGCAACCTTTATACTAATGCTGAACACCACCAAGATTAGAAATGTAAGTTGTATGGGGGGGAAATTGGGACTTTAAATGAGGAGTGCAAACAGACACCAGCAAACGATAAGTGCTCAACATTTTTATTTGTCCATCCTGAGTCGTGGAGGGCATGGTATTAACGCATAATAAAAATACAAAGGCACCAACATCAATTTTAAACCTGAGATAAGACATATAGATACACAATTGATGCATCCAAAGAAGTAGTTGTAGAGCCCTCTGTAGGGACAGGTGTGGAAACTGATCCTTCATGTGAGATATTAACCTTGATTGAAAAGTCATAAAAAGGTCATCTCTATAATATTCCTTAAAATGTAGAATAGCATCAAATCAATGTAAACCCTACGCGTTTCGTGGGGTAACACCCACTCGTCAGGGGTAGATGCGAAAAATCTCTGAAATATACAATTTGAAATAGCCGATGAAAAGATTATTCCTATATCAAAGAATTCTAAAAAAGAAGAGTAGGAAATTGACCTACCCGAATCTCACATGGTGTAATGCAAAGCAATGGGTGCAGGGCCGCGCACAAAGTCCACCCCGGAGCTGAGGACGCGGTGTAGGGACAAGGCAAGATCCACCAGCGAACACCCCGGAGAGGCAGGCAGCGCGAAAACGTGCCAGGGAATGACTCATCTGTGTAATTAATGTATAAAGGTAAGTGAGTAGTGGTGAAAAAAAAAATACCAAGGAGGAGAAGAAGGGGAAGGACTGAGGAGAAACTGAGGTGAGCGTAAAAAACAAGAGTGAAGACAATATACTTGGGAAAGTGGAAAAAGAATTCCTGATAGAAGATAAGGCCAGAGTCAAGAAAGTGTATAGTGTGAAGAGTGAGTCGCAGTGTAATTACCAAATCTGAATATGCGGCGAGAGTCTGTAATCACCAAAGTCTGCATGTGAGATGGCACACACGCTGTCCGCTCCGGGGCGTCCACATAAGAAGACCTGCCAGCCCAAAATTACCACGCCCAACGTCACGTGGACATGACGTGCAAGAAGGGCGTTCGAGCCGGGGGCGGGATCACATGATCCCGGCCCAGGAAAAAACGCCCATCCAAGTCAGTCAGAACGAAAACACCAGCAGCAGCCATCCCGACAATGCAGGGGGCATGGAGCGGTGACGTGACGCCGATGCATGAGTCGGCACCCCCGTTCGGCCCCGCCCCTCCACTGGACAAAGCCCCCAAGGGGAGTGGAGGGAAGGGAGAGAGGGGGACGCCGAGAATGCATCGCAGCTCCAGGATGGACGCGGCGCCAAGCCCGTCCCCCGGCGCAATGGACTACAAAACACCTGGCCACACAGAATGCAAGATCACAACAAAAGGCCATACATGGATAGTTACAAAAACGTGTTAGTGGACCCGACGTGGGTCCACTAAGTTTGCTGGAAGTCCGGGAGCACCCTCCATCCCTGTTATGCACAAGCAAAAAAGAGAAAGGGACAAATGTTGGGACTTTAAATGAGGCGCAGGGACCGTCTGCGTCTCCATCCCTGTTTAATATTGTATGGGGGGGGAATTGGGACTTTAAATGAGGAGTGCAAACAGACACCAGCAAACGATAAGTGCTCAACATTTTTATTTGTCCATCCTGAGTCGTGGAGGGCATGGTATTAACGCATAATAAAAATACAAAGGCACAAACATCAATTTTAAACCTGAGATAAGACATATAGATACACAATTGATGCATCCAAAGAAGTAGTTGTAGAGCCCTCTGTAGGGACAGGTGTGGAAACTGATCCTTCATGTGAGATATTAACCTTGATTGAAAAGTCATAAAAAGGTCATCTCTATAATATTCCTTAAAATGTAGAATAGCATCAAATCAATGTAAACCCTACACGTTTCGTGGGGTAACACCCACTCGTCAGGGGTAGATGCGAAAAATCTCTGAAATATACAATTTGAAATAGCCGATGAAAAGATTATTTCTATATCAAAGAATTCTAAAAAAGAAGAGTAGGAAATTGACCTACCCGAATCTCACATTCAATACTCACATAGAAATGTAAGTTAGTCCTGAGTATAATCTAGAAGTAGCTGGAGAGCCAATGACAATGAAGAACATTGAATCCAGTTGTGCGTTTTAGAATGATTTATATTATTCCATCAAATCCTATAGTTTCACATAGAGTTTTTAGATGATTTTAGAACAGTGATATCATATCACTGTTCTAAAATCATCTAAAAACTCAATGTGAAACTATAGCAGAGCGAAACCATATCCCTGTTCTTCTCTATGCTGTAGTTTCACACACAGTTTCCAGATGTTTGCAGAACAGTACTTCAGTTTGTCCCGGGTTTTAGTTAAAGTGACACACACAGTTTCCAGATGTTTGCAGAACAGTGATATGGGTTCGCCCGGTTTTTGTTAAAGTGTTACACACAGTTTCCAGATGTTTGCAGAACAGTAGTTCAGTTTCTCCCGGTTTTAGTTAAAGTGTTACACACAGTTTCCAGATGTTTGCAGAACAGTGATATGGGTTCTCCCGGCTTATTTATACTGCTTTGACACAGTTTGAAGATGATTTTAGAACAGTTATATGGCTTCTACCATTAATTAATACTTTTCAGACACAGTTTGAAGATGGTCCACATCCACCTCCATTTTTTTTTTTTTTATGTTTTTATTTTTTTTTAAATGCTTTTAGTTATTTCCCTGTCCCCATTTCTTTGTAGGGCACTTGTCCCACCCTTACCCAAATTTTCCTTCCTTTTGCAGACCTCTAGGACTTTCCTGGACTTTTTTACAGCAATTTTCAGAACTTTTGGTAAAATTACCAGAACCCCGGACCCGAACCCGGACTTTTTTTAAAAAGTCCGGGTTCAGGTCCGGGTCCCGGACACACCAAAGTTCGGTACGGACCCGAACTTTACAGTCCGGGTTCGCTCAACACTACTTACAAGTGATAAAAAAAATATAGGGAAAGTGTAAAAATAAAAATGAAAAATAAAATAAATGAAAAAAAAATGAAAGCGTCCCCGTCCCCGCTTGCTCGCACGCAGAAGCGAACGCATACATATGTCGCGCCCACATTTGTAAATGCCGTTCAAACCACACATGGGAGGTATTGCTGAGAATGTTAGAGCAAGAGCAACAATTCTAGCTCAAGACCTCCTCTGTAGCTCTACACTGGTAACCTGTAAAAATATTTAAATTGTCGCCAACAGAGATTTTTAAGGACCAAATTTTGGCGCCATTCCACGAGCGTGCGCAATTTTAAAGCATGACATGTTACGTATCTATTTACTTGGCGTAACATCTTCTTTCACATTATACAAACAATTGGGCTAACTTTAGTGTTTTAGGTTTTTTTATTCATGAAACAGTTTTTTTTTTTCCAAAAAAAGAACTTGAAAAATTGCTGCGCAAATACCATGTGGCATAAAAAGTTGCAACGACCGCCATTTTATTCTCTAGAGTCTCTGCAAAAAAACATATAATGTTTGGGGGTTCTGAGTAATTTTCCAGCAAAAAAATATGATTTTTACATGTAGGAGAGGAGTGCCAGAATAGGCCCGTTATGGAAGTGACAGAAGTTCACCTGACGTAATGTGTGATGTGTGTGCGCATATAATCCCTTCACCACAGGACATGCGCACTTTTCTGATTAGGCCCAATGTGGGTAAAAATATGTCGGAGGGACGTGTCCAATGTGTGGGGGTCTGAGCTGAAGCCTGTCTTTCATTTACTTTATATCGGGTTAAATTCAATGTGCGGCAGTACCTGCATCCCACACTACAAATGTTATGCAGTAAGCAATATTAGTGTTAAGCTATCACCCTGGTCTGACTGATGCTTGTGTTCTTCAGGTCACCCTCATACCACTTCCGATCAAGAAAGCCTTTGGGATGTGTTTTTACCATGGAGCATCTCTGAAATTTGTATTTGCCGGTGGATTTCTTGAGCTGATATTCAGAAAGGTATGGAGGGTACAGACCTGGGGGGGGGGGTGTAATGGGATGATGTTGTCATGGAAATTTAAGGTTCAGAAGTGAGAGTTGATCATTTGTGCCCAATCTATAATCAATATAATATCACAGGTACCAATGTGAAATTTAGCTGTTTTAATTTAAATGTAAAATGTCAAATCTTATATACATCATAGGGGTTAGCTCAATGGGGATCACCTTCCCTGGGAAAAAAAGGTAGTCCAAATGGCAGGTTTTTTTAAAACCTAACTTGTAGCCAGGTTTATTTAAAAGTTTTCAGGTAAATCAAATATATAAAAAAAATAATAAATCCTTGCCGTCCAGACACTAACTAAGCATTTCCAGTTTCCTAACTCAGAGGTGAAGGGCTTCTCCCAGTCACCCACAAAACAAAGCTAATGCAAATCTTTTGTTTCAGTCACAAAGCAATGTTCAGTTCGTCAACTCTCTCGGGCTTGATGCCTGAGTCCCAGGCCAGAACAATCATCTGATCCAGACCTGTTTCCTTTTTACCACCTGTTGATGGACACAAGTGGACCACAAAATCTGGTCCGAAACCCACCCTGCCAAGGTAAAACCTGGAGCGGATTCCACCTTAGTTTCCTGCGAGTGAACGCATGTGAGGTGAAACATAACGTCCATCCATCACCTTGCCTTTCATAATGCCACATATCCCCCCTCTGCTCAAGCCCCTGCGGCTGAACAACTGTCCCATCCAGATAGTTGATATGGGAAAGGGCTCCCAGCTCTATGTTCCACTGTGAACCTAAATACTTGAAGAGCACGGAACCACCTTGTCATCCGACTGCTTTTCTCCTTGTTATATCAAACATCCATTTAGGGGCATGATCAGTGACTATTTTGAATGATCTCCCCAACAGGTAATATTCCAGGACATCTAAGGCCCATTTGATAGCTAAACATTCCTCAACAATGGCATAGTTTTTTTCATGTTTCTTGAGCTTTCTGTTAAGGTAAACCACTGGGTGCTGCTCCCCGTCTCTGACTTGGGACAGTACAGAACCCAGTCGCACATCAGAGGCGTCTGTCTCCACCACAAACTCCTTTGTGAAATCTGGGGTCATGAGCACAGGTTGTGCACAAAGGGCTTGCTTCAACAAATGTCTTCTCTGCCTCAGGATTCCACTTGATCATGACTGACCCTCTACCCTTCATCAGATCCATCAGTGGGCCTGCAATGGTGACAAAATTGGATGCAAAATGCCTGTAGTACCCTGTGATCCCCAGAAATGCACAAACTTGCTTTTTATTTATAAGTTTGGGCCACTTTTGAACTGTCTTGATCTTATTGATATGAGGCTTGATCAGCCCCCCGACCAATAATGTAGCCAAGGTATTTGGCCTCCTTTAAGCTTATGGCACACTTTTTGAGGTTGGCAGTGAGTCCTGTTTTCCTAAAGGAATTCAGTACTGCTTGCACCCGGGGGCAAATGGGATTCCCAATCTGGTCTGTGAATGACTACATCGTCCAAATAAGCAGCCCGCTATTGGCGATGTGGTCTTAAGGTCTTATCCATCAGTCTCTGGAATGAGGCAGGAGCACCATGGAAGCCAAAAGGCATCTGCTTATACTGGAAGAATCCCTCTGGGGTAGAAAACGCAGTTTTCTCCTTTGCAGACTCCGCTAGGGGTATCTGCCAATAACCTTTAGTTAGATCTAAAGTAGTTATGTACCTGGCACCTCCCAATCTGTCAACAAGCTCGTCAACCCGAGGCTTTGGGTACACATCAAATTTAGACACGTTGTTCAACATCCTGAAATTATTACAAAACCTTATAGTTCCAACTGGTTTTGGGACCAACACTATGGGACTTGACCAGTCACTGTGGGACTTCTCTATCACGTCCAGCTCTATCATGTTCTTTATTTCTTTTGCAACTGCTTCCCGCCTAGCCTCGGGTATTCAATAGGGCTTTACATTTACACGGACACCTGGTTCTGTAATTATGTCATGCTGTGTAACTGTGGTCAGTTGAGAGAAGAAGTCTCTATTCTTACTTACAAATTCTTTAATGTCCTTCTGTTGGGCCACTGACAAGGTTTCAGTAACAGGTAACTCGGGGGACATGTCCTTTTGCGGGGTTGGCATTGACAGTAAAGTCTCTCTGTTCTTCCAAGGTTTCAAGAGATTAGCATGATATATTTGCTTGAGTTTCCTTTTCCATGGCCTGTAAACTTTGTAGTTTACCTTTCCTACTCTTTCCACTATTTCAAAGGGACCTTGTCACTTTGCTAGGAATTTACTCTCAATGGTGGGGACTAGTACCAGCACTCTATCACCAGGGTTGAAGATCTGTGTCTTGGCACCCCAATTATAAACCCTTCTGTGGGCCTCCTGGGCTTTCCCCATATGTTCCCGTACAAGTGGCATGACAGCAGCGATTCTATCTTGCATCAGTGAGATATGCTCGATGACACTTCTATAAGGCATTTTTGCTTCCTCCCACGTTTCTTTTTCAACATCTAGCAATCCCCTGAGATCTCTCCCATACAGTAGTTCAAAAGGGGAGTAACCTGTAGATGCCTGAGGTACCTCCTGTATGGCAAAGATGTGGTATGGCAGCAAAAAATCCCAGTTTCTCCCATCTTTGTCCACCACCTTTTTTAACATGCTTTTGAGAGTTTTATTAGGTCTCTCCACAAGACCATCAGTTTGCAGGTGGCAGACAGAGGTACGGAGATGGGAGATTTTGAACAACTTACACAATTCTTTAGTGACTCATGACATAAATGGGTGCCTTGATCCATTAATATTTCTTTTGGAATAACTACACAACTAAATACCTGGACAAGCTTTTTGGCAATAGTTTTAGCTGAGGTATTACGCATGGGAATGGCTTCAGGATGTCGTGTGGCATAGTCCAGTATTACCAGTATGTGCTGAGGGCCCCGGGCAGACTTTTCTACTGGTCCCAACAGATCCGTGAAAATTCTTTAAAAAGGCACTTCAATGATTGAATGCACAGCTCCAGGATAATTATCCAACTCCAGCTATCAGCTGTTTCAGTGTAAACAGGGTGCCGGCTCTATTTGCAGGAACAGTAAACTGAAGAGAAAAGGCTGGATGGCCACACTTCCTGAATCAATTTCCTTTATTGAAAAAAAGCAAAGCAGAAGCAATGGTGGACCACAAGTCCCAGCTACGCTGACGCGTTTCACACCAGACACTAGTGCTTAATCATAGCCTAGAAATGTATGTACACACAGCACTTATATATATTTGATGTTAAACAGGGAAGAAAAGGGGGGTGTAGACAGTGGTAGCTGGCCAATTAGAAGTTGAGGAATTCAGTTCAGAACAGCTGAATAAGTTATTCAATTAAGGACTGAATCATTGACTTGAAACAACTTGATGTTATGTTTGCAAAAAAGCACGAAAGAAGAAAAATAAACAAAATTAAAAATAACAGTCTCATTTGTGACACAGCCAGCTATCAGCTTGTTTTACTTTTTCACCCCATTGGAGTGGGGCATGGGTTCAAAATCTCCTCGGCTGCAGTATATCTCTCCACCAGGTCCACCAGCTGGTTTGCCATTATAGTTACCCCATGGCTGATCCACTTCCTCAAAGTGGCAGGGAGCACCCATACATAGCAGTCCATGACCACACACTCCACAATCTTAGGGCCTGGCAAAGCCTCTGGCTACAGACACTTCTTGGTGAGGTGTATTAAGTCAAACATTTGGGAGCGGGGTGGCTTGTCAGTACTGTATGACCACTGATGACCCATTGAGCCCGGACTGAAATGTTGACGCCCATACGTGCAAGAATCTCAGCTTTCAGTGTCTCATAGTCCTGGACAGCATCTGGTTCCAGGTCATAATAGGCCTTTTGGGGTTCTCCTTGCCATCCTTCTCACACAGCCACTCTTTCTTTGTTAGGTAAGCTTCCACATCATCTGCAGGTGTCATCTTCTGCAGGTAATAGCTGGCACTCACCATTTTCTGTTCCACCGGCAAAGGACCCACAGACCTCTTCTTTAACTCTACCGGGGCCTCTGCAAAATGGCGATCCATCTCCGGCTGGGCTGCAGTGGCCTGGAGATTCACCTCCTGCTTGGCTACAATGGCCTGGCGATTTGCCTCCTGCTGGGCAGCAATGACCTCGTGAATTGCCTCCCTCTGGGCTGCTGCGGTCTCTGAGACTTGGCGGTTGATTTCCTGCTGGACTGCAATGTCCTGGCAATTCGCCTCCTGCTGTGCTGCAGAGGTCTGTGCGACTTGGCAATTTGTTTCCTGTTGCTGGCTATTGTTCTCCTGCTGGGTTGCAGTGGCCTGCAGCAGGGCTTTTAACACATCCTCCATATTTCCACATCTAGGAAGATGCCCGCCGAAAATCTACCATGTGCGGGAGGTTAGCTCAATGAGGATCACTTTCCCTGAGAAAAAAGGTAGTCCAAACGGCAGGTTTTCTTAAAATCTGACTTGTACCCTGGTTTATTTAAAAGGTTGCAATAAATCCTTGCCGTCAAGGCACTAACTAAACATTTCCAGTTTGCTAACTCAGAGGTGAAGGGCTTCCTTCTCCCAGTCACCCACAGAATGAAGATAATTCAAACCTTTTGTTTCAGTCACAAAGCAAAGTTCAGTTCATCAGCTCTCTCAGGCTTCATGGCTCCTGAGTCCAAGGCCCGAGAAATCATCTGAACCAGACCTGCTTCCTTTATACAACCTGTTGATGGACACAAGTGGACCACAAAATCTGGTCCGGAACCCACTCTGCCAAGGTGGCTGATGCAACCCAGACCAGATTGCCACCTTAGTTTCCTGCAAGTGAATGCATGCGAGGTGAAACATAACATCCATCGATCACCTGGCCTTTCATAACGCCACAACATGTAAGATTGAAAAAAACCAAAAGGAATGGTTGAACATTTACAAAGATATTGGCTGTCATGTAGACGTGATCCATGTTCACAATGATGAGAAGGTGCCCCCAATCCCCTTCCACAGCAGCTCATCACCAGCTTCCATGGTGGAAGGATGGGATTGTCCAAAAGTTCTGGAAACAGTCATTTCCCAATCTGCTCTGCAATGAATGCGCCTGGACAGGGAAGATGTCTCCATAAAGAGGACCTGTCACCTGCCCTGTGCTATCACATAGGGGGCCTGTTAGCCTCTTTGCGGTAGCAAAAAACTGTTAAATTAAAAAAATAAGAAATGAAAAGTGTTTAAATAAAATTTCAATAAAGTACATTTAAAAAATCTAAGCATCCCTGCCTGCCCACTCCATACATGTACATAAGGCCCACACATATATGTTAAAGGCTATTGCTCCACATGGGAGGTATCAACACAAGCATTATATAATTTTCATGTACATTTTTCCTTTAGTTTTACCAAAACACATAGAATATGAGGTCAAACCTAACAACACTTTCAAATTGTATCCAATCAGGCAGGCCCTTGCATTACATAGTTGAAGGTCAGGCAGGCCATATACTGTTTGATTTTTCTTTCTGCAACCAGGGATCCCAGGAAAGAAAATTGTGTTTATGGGGGAATCCCTCCCACGGGGCTATTGTGTTCTCCCGTTGGAGGGGGGGTGGGAGGCCGCCCTGACCATTGCTAGCGGCGATAGCCACTGGCAATAAACGCATGTAAAAACCCAACATGCTGGTTGTACCCAAGTTGATCGATGGATCAACTTGGGTTCAATCAGCCTGCCCAAAGATGGATCAAATTAAGCTAACTTAAATTTAAAGGAAATTGTACAGAAATTGTACAAGGAAATGTTATAATGTATGGCCAGCTTTAGAGTGAAAACAATAATTCCATGGCCATAACACTAATGGTTAAGTGTTTTTTTTTATGGAAACTTTTAGGTATTGTAGCTTGTCTCCATTTCATGAGCATGTGAAACTTTGAGTCTTGACATGTTTGTTATCTGTTTACTCAACACAACCCTGTATTTTTTTTACTAAAAATGGGGAATATATTGTGTTTCTGTGTAAAAAATGCATTTGAGTATATTGCATTTTTTTAAAATATGAGTTTCAAAACAGTTGTGCAAGTATCATGTGGCTTAAAAAATTGTAACGGCCATCATCTTATTCTACAGGGCCTATTCTTTCAGAAAATATATCATTGCTTAGAGGGTTTTAAAGTAATTTCTTGCAAAAAATGCAGTTATTAACGTGTGCAAAAACCATAAAAATTGCCCCGATTCATATAATTTGTGAATTATAAAAATGTCTTTCTCAATGGGACTCGGAGGGTGAGGTTACAAACCCACAAAGTACTGAGGCAAAAAATGTACCTTGAGTGAAATGCTGATGTTTTTCAATGCCCGTTGAACAATTGATGGGGTGTACAGCCAGTCATTCTGGAAATTCTGAAATATGTCATAAATGCATGCATGTGTTTTTGATGATGCACGAATGCATCTGAAATTAAATATAATTGTATTACTGTTTTTTTTTTTGCAGAACAGGAAGGACAGTACTTTTTACCTGGGGTACATTACTTTTTTGTATTCGAAAGGTAATACACCAAACACAACTTCATACTGCCAGGACAATTTATCAAACTTGCTAGCAATGTGTTCAAGTTAATTAGTCCAACTTAAAAGTCAAGTCAACCCAAAACTTATATTTTAGTGTTTGGTAGATGCTGGAAAGTTAAACCTGCTTACAGTTTCTTCTATATCCTGGGGACGCTGTTGGAGAGTTCTCCAGTCTTCACACCTGCTGTGCCCATTATGAGGGGTTTCCAACATCCCTGCAATGAGTTCCCCAGTCTGTACACCTGATGTGCCTATTGTGAGGGGTTACCCCCATCCCTTCAATGGGCTCATGGGTCTACACATCTGCTACACCCATGCTGAGGAGTTCCCACCAATGCTGCATTGAGTTCACTGGCTTGTACACCAACTGTGCCCATTTTAAGGTGCTCCCATTCCCGTATGGAGGTCCTGGGTCTGCAAACTGGCCTCCCACCTTTCCTAATGGAAGAACCAAGACATAGAAAAAGCTACTTACCAAGCTTAATGTGTATTACTTTTGAGTGATCCTTTTATGACCAGCACTGTGTACTTGTAGTTGTTCTAGTTGCACTCAATATATTCTTATAATATCCATGGTCATATTCAAAACTGTTGACTCATGTACTCAGCCTAGCTATTTCCAATAATTTATGTACACATATTATAGTTTTATGGGATTTATATAAAGCCAACAGTTTGGCCAGCGTTTTACAAAATAAAGGGAGACAGTTACAATATAATGAAAGCAGAGTTCAGCCCCAAAGTGGAACTGCCGCTTTAAGTACTCCTCACCCCCTGACATGCCACAATTGGCATGTCTTTTTTTTTGGGGGGGGGGGGGGTACCTAGTTTTGACAGGTACCCAGCTCCCACTTCCTGGTCTGTCCCCTCGCCACCTAGGTGACTCCTCCCTCCATGCAATATTCTGGGACATGTCGCAGCTGACTCCAACATTCCACTGGTCCTCCTCCAGACTCCTCACTTTCTGCTTCCCAGCTCTGCCCCCCCCCAGCTTCTTCCCAGCAACAGCACAATGTAAGGGGGTTCACTGTGACATAAGGGAGGGTAGGGGTTCTTGATTTCTGATGGTGGGGGGCTCTTGACATCGGATGTAAGGTAGTGGGGGTGCTCTGGACACCTGCTTATAATTATAATAAGAATAATACAATTCTATGCCAGTTGAAGAGGAAGGTCACACGCCACTGGTATCATACACATGAAATGTTATTGAAGAGTGCTCAGTCTGAGCATCATGGCAGAACCAAGTTCTGTCTGAGCAGTCTCCAATAAAGTTTCTTATGGATGATACCAATGTGTGACTCTCCTTTTCAGACTTGTATTATCTGCTACAGGAGTGTAAGTGGGCTCCTGTCAGGGCTGGGCTCAGCTCTCCCTTCTCAGAGCTCAGGCTGCTCAGCTGTCAGTTAATTGTGAGTACTCATTCCACAGTGACTCACCTGATGATCATATCCTGCTCATCAGTGAGCCTTGCTGGCTATTTAAACTGCTTGGATCAGACCTCCTGTGCCTTTGCCTTGGTCAACATATTCAGATACTCTCTGCTGTGTTTTCCTGTTAAAGACTTTTGCCTGGCTGACTTCTCTTCTGGTTCCTGATTCCATTTGCTGCTTCTGACTACACTGATCTCTGGATTCCTGTTTTACTGGCTTGTTTGTACTATTTTACCATTTTATAAAAAAGTGTAATTTTTACTGCACTTCTGTCTTAGTCTGATTCATGGTTCCTGACAGCTCCATGCTGGTCTGCACCTGCCCTTCACAGCGTAAGTCTTAAAGGGGTTGTAAAGTCAGAATTTTTTTTATCTTTCTATCTTTAATGCATTCTATCCATTGTCTGCCACCAGGCGCAGTGTGTCACTTGCCATTGTCGTTTGCCACCAGAAGAAGCGTGTCTCTTGCCAACGTCATCTACCACCAGATGCAGTGTGCCACTTGCCCCCGGCAGACTACCACCAGATGCAGTTTGCCACTTGCCTCCCACAGCCTGCCAAGAGATGCAGTGTGCCACTTGCCCCCCACAGCCTGTCCCCAGAAGCAGTGTGCCACTTGCCCCCCACAGCCTGCTACCAGATGCAGTGTGCCACTCCCCCCCCCCGCAGCTTGCCACCAGATTCAGTGTGTCACTTGCCACCCAGATTAGTGTCAGGTGACCCCCTATGGTGGATGGAAGTGGTGTCAAGTGTGATCTGGAGGTTGCAGTGATCAGCAGGAAGGGCAGAAGAGCTCCGATCTATTAAACTGACAGCTCCAGCACAGCCGGCTCTGGCCGCTCACACACAGCCTCCTGATCCATGTGCCCAGGGACAGGGCCGGTGCAAAGATTTTTACCTACTTATTCGAAGGAGCATTTTACCACAACCCACCGCAAGGCAGCTGTATATTCCCCCCGACTGCCGCTGTCCTCCTATGCTGTGTGTGCTTGGGGTGTGGTGCCCTGTCTGCCTGGTGTAGAGATCTCTAGCTCAAGTAGGGAGAACATTCAGTGTCTGGTGTCCCATTCTCTGGCATCGCTAGCTGCCCCATATACTGCAGTAAGCTTGTCACAGTTGCCCTGGTTCCCTATCTCATGCCACTCGCTGCACCTAGAGCTGCATCGCAGACAAACATAATAAGCCAGACCAGTCTGGGATACACTGAGAATGGAGCAGAGTCCCAGCAGGGGGATGTGAGGAAAGGAGTCCTGGCAGGGGAGTGCTCTGTTCCTGCAGGGAGCCCCGCACAGCTGATGCTCTGACCAGGGCTGGGACAAAGGTCAATCAGTACCCAGGGCAAAGATGCCAAACAACCAGGAGTCCTCCTCCTAAATCAGAGGCCCTTATTTACACCAGAGTTCCCCTTCACTTCAGCAATGGCCCTTTAAAGGAGAAGTCCAGGCAAAGCTTGTTTGGCTGTACTTCTCCTATGGGTCACAGCAGTGCAATTCATTTTGCACTCCTGTGATCCGTTTTCAGCAGAGAGCAGACTGAAGTCTGCTCTCTGCTGATGCCATGGATGTCCATCCAGACACCACGTCATCCCGACCTCGGAGTCTGGATCCGCCAGGTGCCTGGATTGACACCCCTCTCAGCCTCTCAGCGAGCCGCTCCCTACCCCCTCCACAGCCCAGCGCTCCAATGAGCAAGGAGGGGGCAGAGCAGAGAGCTGTGACTGACAGTCAGCAGCTCTCTGCTCACAGAGCTGTCAGAACTGAGTGATCGGCAGTGTCCGATTGCTCGGTTCTCAGTGTAGAGGCACCAGGGGACAGATGCAGCATCCACCTAGGTAAGTATAATGGGGAAAAAAAACAGAAAGCCATACTTCTCTTTTCAGTCAGGAGCCCCCCTACATCAGGAGACCCCTTTGTCATCAGAGTCCCTCTTTGGCATCAGATTCCCCCTTTGGCATTAGAGTCCCCCCTTTGGTATCAGAGTCCCCCACTCACAGAAAAAGTCCCCCCTTTGCCATCAGAGTTCCTCACTTACAGAAAGAGATCTCCAGTGGCGCTGAAACTGTCATGGTGGAGACAGATTGTGGGGGAAGAAAGTGTAGCTGCAGCGGCAGGAGCACAGAGATCACATTATACCAGGTGAGAACCAGGAAGTGGAGGTTGGTGTGGTGGTGCCTGTGCACTCTACCAGCCTGTACATGTCCTCCAGGCTCCACTAGTTTCGGCCCTGGCTCAGAGGAGGTGGCTGGAGTTAAGTACTAGGCGCGGAGGAAGAGGAAGTTAAATCCTCCTCCACTCTGCATGCTGGGGCCTCGCTCTGGTGACGTCACTGGTTGCTAGGCACCAGGTGGCAGGTGGCTAGCAACCAGTTTGAGCAATGAGCCAGCGCCGTGGAAAGGGGTCTTGGCCGGCCTGCCCAGCCAGAAAAGTGACAGTCAGTAAAGCGGTGATGGTGGCCTTTTTAGGGGGCATCAGGGACTGTATTGTCCTGGAATGAAGGTGCCCGGGACCCAGGAGAGGCCTGCCAAATGTGGGACTGTCCCAGGCAACCTGGGACACATGGGCACCCTAGCAGAGGGGGAAAATGAGCAATCAGTGTTTGATCACTCAGATTTCAGTGCAGAGGCAGCTGGGGATCGATGCTGCAGCCACCTATGTAAGTATAATGCTGTTTTCTATACTTCTCTTTTAACAGTAACCCATCCACCATATGGAAGCACTTTCCCAGGCATTGGCTGTGCCCTACTAAATATTCAGGCCTAAGCTATAAAAGCTTCTTCAAAAGGCAGGGGGAAGTAGTCAGCTCCCAGCACGTGAAGCCCTGAACAGACTATACTAAACAATTACAGCTCCTGTGATTACAGCAGAAGACCAAAACACTAAATTTGCTTAGCAGCCTAGGAGAGTGCTACAGTAGCAAAATGGAGAAGAATGAGGCTAACATGGTGAAGGTTTCTACAGGTAACTGTTTGCAAGCAGGAGGGATAGGGGTTGAAGACAAGGTGAGCATGGATCTTCATAGGCTGTGATAAGGGAAAGGGGATGTTGAAGAGGTTGCAAGGAACACAGAAGCAGAAAAATACAAGGTTAAAGCTTTTGCCATTAGAGTGGGTAAGAGTGTGTGATACTTATGCTGATCCTGGCCCCCACTCACCATTGTTTCCTTGTGTTCTAGTCCTGTTCAGCATTATATACTTGCAACCTGGTTTTTACCTAAGACAGCCTTTGTATGTTGAAGATGGTGTCATGAAACCATAGTAAACATTCTGTCTTAAAACCGCAGCAAAAGTTAATTTCCTATCTGTTGCCTACCTTTGCTGCATGTGTCCAGTTAAAGGCCGGGCCTCCCTCACCTGTGTGCTTTAGTAGGTGCTCCTCAGCTGGTCTCCGCTCCAGGCCTTAATTGGTAACAGGGTATAACACCTGGCAGTAAAGGGCTGCATTGCTGATCAACGTTTGTCCGTGTTTGGCTTGTGTGTGGTTGTCTCTCTCGTTTGCGATGAGTCTTATCCATGTTATGACTTTTGGCTTGCCTGGCTATCCCTTCCTGCCTTATACCTTGATCTTCGGTTTGTTCTCGCTTTCTCCTGTCTGCTTGTTTCCCTGACCCTTCGCTATCCCTCTGACTATTCTCATTATTCCTATGCTGCTGCTTCCCCTCTACCACCTGTAGCCAGGCCAAGCCTGAGCTAGGGGACTCTGGGGGCTGTGACCTGGATCCAGTTTTAGCCAAATCCATCCTCACCACTAGAGGCTCTGGTGAACATCCACTGTCTCTTAGATTCCACTCCCTGGGGAAACCGATGCATTAGCTCCTTGTATTTCAGTGTCCGTGCTCTAGGGGGCCCTCTCCCCGTATCAGCCGGTACTACTTAGTAGCAGTAAGCCATAGGTCCATAACCTTGTGGTGCACTACACTAACCTTGGTGCGATTCGCATTCCAGTGGTACGCACCTGTCACCAGACCCCTTGGAGTTGTGACAGGTGGCTACACCCATAACTTTTTCTCGACACATCAACCCTATAAACAGTGTATTTTTGCCCAAAATAATTTTCTTAAATACTAGTCCTATTGTTGTCCTTTCATCCACTTTGAGTCGTCCCTACTATAATCATGTTTTGGTTTGTGGTGTGATAGCCAGTCCCGCAAAGGGAATGCAAAGGGAACTGCCAGGACTTAAGAGTTAAGAGCAACTCTCAAAACTCTGAGGTATGGATTGGAACTGTGTGTGTCTTGAGGGAGCGCCGCACCGCAGAGACCCATACAAAGTGGATGGGGCTCATGCTGGGACTTGTAGTCCTTTATGTTGTAGGAATGTGGCCCCCCAAATGTGTAGGACTACAGATTCCAGCATTAGCCCCTCACAGCTGAGGATGTGACACCCCCCGCCCCCCAACTAGTGAAGGACTACAGGTCCCAGCATGGACCCGTGAGATCTAAGCTGTCACATCCTTAGAGTTTAGGGGTTCATACTGGGACTTGTAGTCCATCAATTTTGGGGGGTAACATTCTTAGATCTCAGGCACTCGTCAGCCGCTTTTAATGTATAGAGAGGAAGAAGTGGCACTCTAATAGGAAGAAGTAGAACCTAAAGAGAAAAGGGGTCGAGTTTACAGATGAAGGGGTGGGGCAAATTTAGATGGGGCACCCAATTTTAGTCTTGCCTAGGGCAGCACAAAACCAAAATACACCACTGCTTAGCTGAGCTCAGAAATCTGTCCATACATTAATCTAAGCAGGATTTCAACCTTTTCCTTGTTCACCCTTGTATTTTTTTTTTTTTTCATTGCCGGTTTGGAAAATGGCCCTCATAATGCTCAGATGGGCTGTCTTGTATATTAGTCTAGGCAGGTAAAGCATCGTTCTCTTTGTATACCAGCTCTAGCCCTAGCCATGTCCAATCATGCATTGTAGCATGTATACTCGCCACCAACAACACATCATTGTCTTTCTAAATTTGGCAATCATGTCCAGATGTAAGCTTTCTGTCTCTCTTCGCTTTACAGATGGAACCTACATAGCTGATTTTAAATCTCTAACAACCTTCGTTACCCTACTTGGGCATTATTTTACCAGTAAGGAGGTGAATTTGGGAGTTACACCCACTGCGAGTGTTGTATTCCAGGATGTCAAGATTCAGGCCTTTCAAATGGAAAGGGGCAATTTCAGAAAAGGTAAGCCACACTAGGATGACAATATTAACACTCATTATGTAACATTTTACCTGCACCTTTAGCTCATGGTGATCTGATCTCACATGCAGACCAGATCACCAAACTCTGCAGAATCATCTCCTTGTTCTATATCTTTATTGATATAAAAAAGTGAAAAAAGGAGGACTCTTGGCAAAAAGAGTATTATCACAGAATGACATTGGATAATTACAGCAGTCACGGTCAGGGCGGGGACAAGAGATGGGCAGGTGGGGCAGCTGCCCTGGGCATAATGGTTTACTGAGGGTGCCTTCCTTCTGCTGCAAGGCTGACAGAAGTATTGACAGTGGCAGTAATTTTACCAAGTTTGTGACTGCTGGGGGTAGGATCCTCTAAGCTCGCACATCATGAACGGAGGAGGGGGGGCACAGTTTGTAATCTTTGCTCTGGGCACTGGATGACCTTGTCACAGCACTGGTCACGGTAAAACATACCATGTCAAATAAAATTAGAAAACAGTGATGGCTGGAGCTCCATTTTTTTGGGGGGGGCAGTAAACAAACCCCCCACCAGCCCAGCTCGCAAGCCCGATTGCCAGCCCTACTCGCAAGTCCGTTCGTGAGTCATGCTCACAAGCCCACCAGCCCCGCACTTACCCCATCTAGATCCCGGGAAGCTTTCCCGCCTTCTCTTCCCAGCCAGGTCGCTTCTCCTCCCAGTCAATCCAGTCTCAGGATCCGCTTCCTGTCCTGATTGGCCGGGAGGAGAAGCAGGAAGACAATAGCGAATGTTAATTTGCTACTGTCACAAGTGGGTGGGCTCATGGTGCACCCTTTTTGAAGCCAATTAGAGCCTCTGGTTTTAATCACATGCTTCACAAAAACAACCCATAGAACTCTATGCATCCAACACCATGGAGATTAGGGAACAGGCGCATAGAGATTAGGGGGTTGGCATCCCTGTGACCCTTATGGACGGGCCGCCGCTTCCCATACCACTTTTATGTCTAAGTCACCCAGTGTCTATTAGGGGCACAGGGTGACCAAGAAAGTAATGGACAGCTGCTAATGGGCGTTGAGAATGTGATTTGAATTACTTCAAATGGAGCAGTAATATTTATCAACAATATCTCCCAAGAAATATATCAAGACTATTCCTGGTTCATTTGATTCTAAACTATACATGTTAATTGAAAGAGCTGATCACATCCTCTGTACAATGTAGGATATGAATAGTCTGCTGCTGGAGGTCTCTTGCTATTGTGTGAAGGTGTCATGTGTTTATACTTATCTTACTGTCTATTGTACTTGAAAGATAAGCCTGCAAGTCTGGCCTGAAATGGGGATATCTGATTAATCACAACATTGTCTAGGTGGCTAGTTATCTATTTAATCTTTATAGTACATGTTGGTTGTTTAGCAATGGTAATTATAATCCTGTGTGCAGCTTGTATTGTTAGGATAATGTGATCGGGGGGGGGGGGGTCCTCCCATGGTGTACATATGCTGTGTTACTTGGCCAAATAAAGTCATTCCATGTTAAAGCTGTTATGACTGCCAGGAACCCCACCTGTCACTCCGGTTTCCCGACCAGTAGTTTTGTTATCCCGGTATCAGGTGGAGGACAGTTGCAATCCTGCAGCCATAATTTTGGGACCTCTATGGTAAGTGCAAACAGACCAAATCAAGGAACAACAAATAAATGACTCACGGTTAGTAGAGGGTGTAGTCGGGAGCCAAGGGTGACCCAATGTCGGTCCGGTAGCAAATCCAGGCAGAGATCCAAGGGGTTTACCAGAGACGGAATTAGGGATAGGCAGGGTTTGGCAACAATCGGTCAATGTAGTACAAAAGGGCAATCCAAAAGCGTAGTCGGGAACAAGCAAAGTTAGTAACAAGTAGGGATGGGCTGGCTGTTCGAGTCGAACTTAAGTTTAACTCAAACAACACCCGTTCCACTGTTTGGCAAAATTAGAACATTATGGGGCATTCGCTGGAACTTTGAGTGCCCCATAATGCATTCCAATGGTGGGGGAAATGCCGCCCACTGATTGGCCAAGGCATGCACATGACCTGCATGCTTTGGCCAATCACAGAGCACTCTGCTGTGAGAGATATGATTGTCTAAAGGCAGGGTGCCTTTAGCCAATCACTGCTCAGCAGCCTCAATCCACACAGGCAGTTTAGTGTAGAGTGAAATATATATTATATAGATAGATAGGCAAGCTATATACAGTCAGTTAGTGCAGACAATGCAAGAATATATATATACCTTCCTAGTGTGTATATATTTATATAATGTAATGCCTTTAGTGTATACTATATACAGCTAATTCAGTGTATAGTATAAAGCGTCCGTTCACGCAGTGAAAGAATATATATATATATATATATATATATATATATATATATATATATATATATATATATTATTATTATTATTATTATACAGGATTTATATAGCGCCAACAGTTTACACAGCGCTTTACAACTTGAGGGTAGACATTACAAATACAATACACTTCAATACAGTAGGAATCACAGGGCCCTGTTTGTTAGAGCTTACAATCTAAGAGAGAAGGTCAAGAGATACAAGAGGTAATAACTGTGGGGGATGTGCTGATGGAGAAGATAAATGTACAGTTGTTAGATGGGAGCCAGATAGGCTTCTCTGAAGAGATGAGTTTTCAAGGATCGTCTGAAGGTGGACAAAGTAGGAAACAGATTGGGGTAGAGCATTCCCTAGGATGGGAGAGGCTCTGGAGAAGTCCTGGAGGCGAACATGGGATGAGGTTACAAGGGAGCTAGAGAGCAGGAAGTCTTGGGAGGAGTGAAGAGATCGACTTGGTTGGTATTTTGAGACCAGGGTAGCTGGGAGGCAGGTTGTGGATGGCTTTATAAGTTATTGTTAGTATCTTGAATTTAATACATTGGTTGAGTGGCAGCCAATGGGGGGATTGACATAGGGGTGTAGCAGACGCCAAGCGGTTTTTTAAGGTGGATGAGCCTGGCGGCAGCCTTCCTAATGCACTGAAGTGGGGATAGGCTATTTAGAGGTAAGCCAGTGATGAGGGAGTTGCAGTAGTCAAGGCAAGTGATGACCAGGGAGTGGATTAGAATCTTTGTGGTTTCATTAGTTAGGAAGGGGGCTTATCTTGGACATGTTGCAGAGGTTGAGGTGGCAAATTTTGGATAGCGATTGGATGTGGGGCCAAAAGGTTAGTTCAGAGTCCAGGATTACGCCTAGGACCTTGGCGTGGGGGTTCGGGTTGATAGTTGAGCCATTGATTTTGACAGAGAAATCTGGGGAAGTGGCACATGGAGGAGGAAATATCATAGTAGAACAGAACATGTAGTTTTGGCGGGATTGTATAGGCAACAGGCGCAAACAAGATGTTTGAAATATTAAATTACATTTATTGGAATCAATTCTTAAAATTGTTTATAACAATAAGATGAATTTGAGATACATTTGATGCACAAATACATTGGTACAACATAAGGTTATACATATTACTTCCTCAGTATAGCAATAAGTTGCATGAGTTGCTTCCAAATAATTTCCAACGTTTCGACTGTCCACAGTCTTCATCAGGGATTTAATATTGGCATACAGTAACAAGGATTGTTCTTAACCATAACTTGCAATGACGAACACCCTTAGGTAAGCAGCCAGTGAAAGTTTGCAGAAAGTACCCTTCAAACATCAAAGGTCCCACCATGTACCCCCAGGAGGAATCCTACAGCTCATTGTTCAGAGAGGGATAGGGGGATCTTGCAAAGGTAATGATGCATCAAGATGCAGAGGATGGCCACAAAATCCAGTGTCTAATTAAAAAGTCTTATATTGAGAGATTAGACACTAGATCTTCAATAGTCCCTGGGATCAGATAACAGGAGACAAAAGATGACCATAGACAGTGGTGAATTGAAAGAAGTCACCCAGTCTCCAAGGCCAGGGCAGAAAAGCACCCTACCAAAGATAGTCCTGCAACAACTGCATCAGGAGTGCAGATATCCACTGCATCAAAGTGGTGTGCAAGAGCCTGCCAGTCAGTCAGAGCTCTGTTAACCACTTAACCCCCAGAGCCTTTTTTGTTGTTTACAAGTTAAAATAAGTTTTTTTGCTAGAAAATTACTTAGAACCCCCAAACATTATATATATGTTTTTCAAACACCCTAGATAATAAAATTGCGGTCGTTGCAATACTTTTAGTCACATGGTATTTGCGCAGCAGTTTTTCAAGCGCGATTTGTTTGGAAAAAATAAGACAACAAGTGCGCATGCGCGAGTGGTCCAAGATGGCTGGGACCCCTGCAGTACCCGAGCAGTCTGGAGCCAGCAGCACACTCCAGCCCACCACCAGCCACTCCTACAGAGCAGGACAGCATCGCTAAGATCACCGGGCTCCCCAGCATATGTGCAGGGGCCCGGTGCGGAGAGACCTCAGCCAGGAATTTGGGTTGGCGGAGCCGACCGGGTGTACCAAGATGGCCACCGCAACCACGAGGCATGCCCAGGGTGCTGAAGGCACATCAGAGGGAAGGCAAGAAATCGCCCCAGCATCACTGTCCTTCACACCCCAGCCCCAGAGAAGCTCAGTACAGGGTCTCATTCCCTCTCCAACCTCCATGGAGTCTCTCCTGGGCAGAGAGTTCGGAAACTCAACAGGCTCCCCTTCAGGCCTACCACAGTCTCCTTATCAGGACATTACTATTCTCAATACCCCCATTCAGGATCCACCCTCCCTCCCAGGGGATCTTTATCAAAAACTAGCAGACTTGCTGGATAGGGGTCTTACTACAACCACTGCCAAAATAACTGGGGAAATTAAAACAAATTTTCAGAACCTGGGGGCTAGCATGGAAGCCATAGAAAATAAACTGGACCTAACAGTTTCCCGCACCAATCAAAATTCTGACCATATTCAAGTTCTTCAGGAACGCTTAGATTCAGCTCTTTCAAGAATTGACAAATTAGAAAATTGCTCATGGCGCTATAACTTTCGGATTAGGGGGATACCGGAGTCATTTGCAGACCCATCACAAGTGGTTCAAGATATCATCAAGAATTTAATTCCTC
This sequence comes from Glandirana rugosa, assembly GCA_018402905.1. Classification (NCBI taxonomy): domain Eukaryota; kingdom Metazoa; phylum Chordata; class Amphibia; order Anura; family Ranidae; genus Glandirana; species Glandirana rugosa. Next base: position 30,412 of record BLSH010531771.1, read on the forward strand.
CACATCGCTTAGAATTGGACAGAGTCCACAGAGCTTTGGGTCCCCCCAGGAAAGATGGCACACCCAGAGACATAATAATAAAACCCCACTTTTTTGCCATGAAAGAAGAGGTCATGAAACAATCCAGAAGTGCCAACCAGCTGTCCTTTCAAGGACACCCCATTCAGATCTATTCGGACCTATCCCAGGCCACCATCCAGAGTAGAAGATCCCTGAAACCACTGCTCACAGTCCTGGTCTCCAAAAACATAAAATACTGGTGGACTTTCCCTTTTGCAGTGAAATTTCTATAGCAGTCTAAATACCATTCCTTCTCCTCTTTTTCTGCGTCTTCTGCGTCTACTACTTATCTCGCAAGAAGCTGATATGGACACTTCAAGCGGAACTCACAGTTCGACTAAAAGACCCCCCTCTGGAATAAATCCAAGTCGAAGAAATCCAAAGAGAATGACTTAACCTGAAGGCTGCCTTGGCATATTCGATTCTGGTCTTTTTGGGTCTGCTTACCTGACTATTGATCCCCTGGTTCAATAGAACAGACGAGAGGCCCTTGGGCCTCACTTTTCCATTTTCAGAACAGTGATATTATATCACTGATATGATATCACTGTTCTTCAAACATCTGCAAACAGTGTGTAAAGAGCGGAACCATATGCCTGTTCTTCTCTATGCTGTAGTTTCACACACAGATTCCAGATGTTTGAAGAACAGGTGTATGGTTCCTCCCCGGTTTTAGGTAAAGTGTTCTAAACTATTTCCAGATGTATGAAGAACAGATGTTGACTTATTATTAGCGGCAATAATAAAAGTGACACAGACTAAACAGATGTGTTCTTCACCAGATGTTGACTTAAGTTATTAGCGGCAATATTAAAAGTGACACAGACTAAACAGATGTGTTCTTCACCAGATGTTGACTTATTATTAGCGGCAATAATAAAAGTGACACAGACTAAACAGATGTGTGAAGAACATGTTCTGTTTGCAGAACAGATGTGCAGTTATTCACGGTTTCATTTAAAGTGACACACACATTTTGCAGAACAGTAATATGGGTTCTCCCGGCTTATTTATACTTTTTTGACACAGTTTGAAGATGATTTTAGAACAGTTCTATGGCCTCTACCGTTAATTAATACTTTTCAGACCCATTTTGAAGATGATCTCCATTTTTGCATTTTTTATGTTTTTATTTTTTTTTAAATATTTAAAGTTATTTCCCTGTCCCCATTTCTTTGTAGGTCACTTGTCCCACCCTTACCCCCATTTCCTTCCCTTTGCAGACCTCTAGGACCTTCCAGGACTATTTTACAGCCTTTTTGGTGCCTAAAAGTCCGTGTCCCCATTGATTTCAACGGGGTTCGGGGTCCGGGACAAAGTTCGGGTTCTGTCCGGACCCGAACCCGGACTTTGTCCCGAAGTTCGGCCAAACCAGCAGAACCCGGACTTCTAGAAGTTCGCTCATCTCTACACATGAGAACTCATGCCCTCCCCAAAATTTTGATACGAGACCAGTGCACCACTTGCAATCCCTCTAAGATCCTCCAAGCCTTTGGGGACTTTTACACTAAACTGTATAGTTCTCCACCACACATTCATAAAGGAGATATCTCACAGTTCCTGGACTCCCTCCCAATCCCTAAATTAACGGATTAGCATAAGGCCGCTCTTGATAGTGCTATAACAGATAGGGAGATCATGGATGCTATTAAACAATTGAAAAATAGATCAGCCCCAGGTCCAGACGGTCTCTCGGCCCCCTATTATAAAACATTTGTTACTACGTTAGTTCCACATATGACCAAGTTTTATAACTCAAAAGTATCGGGGATACCTATAAACTCTGATCTAAACACAGTGTTTATTTCCATTATCCCTAAACCTGACAAGAACCCAGAAGAAGTGCAAAACTATAGGCCCATTTTTCTCATCAATAATGACCTCAAAATCCTAACGAAAGTATTAGCAAATCGACTAGCATCATTCATAACCAAATATGTCCATAAGGACCAAGTGGGGTTCATCCCAAGTAGGCAGCGCCCCGATCAGACTAGACAGGCTATAGATATTATTTCCATTTTGCAATCTAACTAGATGGGGGGACCAACTCAGCAGGGGATGCTTCTCTCCCTAGACATACATAAGGCCTTCGACTCTGTCACCTGGCCCTATATTTTTCAGCTCTTGGAGCACTGAGGGTATGGGGACCGGTTCTTAGGCATTATCCATTCCCTATATTCCTCCCCGAGAGCTCTAATCTGCATACAAGGCTATTGCTCCCCCCTAATTAACATAGAAAGGGGCACAAGACAGGGTTGCCCTCTGTCCCCTCTAATCTTTGTGATGGCCATCGAAACCCTCACAATTGCAATTAGGGAAAATCCCAACATTAAAGGAGTTACCTGTGGAACCCAATCCCATAAATGTAGACTTTTCGCAGATGATATGTTGTTGTTCCTCACGTCCCTAATCACATCTCTTCCCAACCTCTGCCAGACCCGGGAGACATTCTCCCGCTTATCAGGCCTATAAGTGAATTATGAAAAGTCAGAAGCCCTTAATATCTCTCTCCCACAGGAGACTCTTTTGTCACTAAAGGAGTCCTTCAAATTTTCATGGAACGACTCTCGCATCAAATATTTAGGTATCTTCTTGACTCCCAAGTTAGAAAAATCTTTATGTTCACAATTTCTCCCCTATGTTCCATAAATTAGAACAAGAGCTTATGGAATGGACCAAGCAGAACCTGTCATGGTTTGGACGAATTAATGCAATCAAAATTACCTTATTACCTAGACTACTATATCTGTTCAGATCCCTCCCCATACAGATCAGGAGAGACTATTTGAGATCTCTACAAAGCAAAATACTTAAGTTTATATGGGGGGGGAACAGGATACAGGATTAAACAACAAATATTGTTCCTTTCTAGGAGGAAAGGTGGTTTGGGGGTACCACATCTTCTCAAATATTATTTTGTGGTCAGACTCTCTCAAATCTCCATAGTTAACTCCAAAGTGTAAAAACCGGAGTGGGTACAGATAGAACGTCAAGCAGCAACGACATTTACACTTGATTATCTCCTCTGGTGTAATCCAAGAAATCGCCCAGCCATCCTCTCTCCAACTCTCTCCATTTATTTCACCTTATGGGACAAGTTAAGGAAAAATCCTTCCTTAGTCTCCACTACTCACCCCCTAGCACATATTTTTCACAATCAGGAGTTCCCGCCGGGAAGAGATATTAAAGCCTTTCGATGGTGGCTAGACAAAGGCCTATACCGGATAAGACATTTCTACGGTCTCAATTTCCTTAGCCTATTGTGTTAGCAAACTTGATCTTCCGAACTCCGAAAGGTTCCGATTCAGGCAAATCAGTCACTTTCTATATAGTATCTGGAAGGACAAACCCATTCCCCCCATATGACACTCTATGAAACCTGGTGCGGCTCAACCCTGGAGCAGAGGGGGGGCATATTGATTATCTATACGTCACTTACAAGCCAAAATAGCAAATCCCCTTATATGTTAGACTGGGAGGAAGACCTCAAGATTCAGTGGAACTTAGAGACTTGACACAATGCCACAACGGCAGTATATAAGGGGATTCTTAATACCTCATTGATGGAAGCCAATGTTAAAATCATCTGTCGTTGGTACATGACACCCTCTAGATTAGCTAACATTTTCCCTTCGGCTGACCCTCTTTGCTTCAGGGTATGTCAACTGCGGGGTACCATGATCCACATCTGGTGTGAATGTCCCAGAATCAGAACACTGTGGAAAAAAAAAATTCCATTTGATTCACAGAGTAACTAACTCTAATATCCCTAGAAACCCAGTGATAGCCCTACTAAATTCACATATACCGAACATTCCAAAGTTAACTCAAAGACTGATTCACTTCATTCTTTTAGGTGCTCAAATCTCCATAGCTAGGTCCTGGAAAAAAACCTGCACATCTCTGAAAGCAGTGACTAGGAAGGTTTCATGGATCATATCACAAGAAAAACTGACTAGTAGTGTTGAGCGAACCCGGACTGTAACGTTCGGGTCCGTACCGAACTTTCGGGTGTCCGTGGCACGGACCCGGACCCGGACATTTCAAAAATCGTTCGGGTTCGAACTTTACAGGCCCAGGCCCAGGCACGGTGCCTGTGGGCTTTCAAGCCATGCCTGGGCTTGCAATGTCAGGCCCAAGCGAGTTGTGATGATCAGTCAAAAAGAACACTATACTAGGTACTTTGGAAGGATCAGTGACGAAAGTCTCTACACGTCCAAAAAAAGGTCCTGGATCGATACCTCTAAACTCGTGGATTTTCTTACTTCACTTAGTCAGAAACTCAATTGAAACCTTACAAGCCATATACACTTAAATCATCCCGATAGTGACCCAAAGATCCCTATAATCTCAATCAATGAGACACTTAGTTTACCTTAAAAAAAAAAGGTGTCACAAGACTAAGACCCTGTCTACACATATTC
>BLSH010531771.1:36584-54769 GCA_018402905.1 Glandirana rugosa
TGTAGGGCACTTGCCCTAGTTTGAAGATGATTTTAGAACAGTTATATGGCTTCTACCGTTAATTAATACTTTTCAGACACAGTTTGAAGATGATCCACATTCACCTCCATTTTTGCATTTTTTAAGTTTTTATTTTTTTAAAAATATTTAAAGTTATTTCCCTGTCCCCATTTTTTTGTAGGGCACTTGCCCTACCCTTACCCCCATTTTACTTCCTTTTGCAGCCCTCTGGGGCTTTCCAGGACTTTGCTACAGCCATTTTTGTGCCTAAAAGTTCGGGTCCCCATTGATTTCAATGGGGTTCGTTGTCCGTGCGATCGTTCGGGTTCCGTCCGGACCCGGACCCGGACCCGGACTTTGTCCCGAAGTTCGGACGGACCAGCAGAACCCGAACTTCCAGGTGTTCGCTCAACTCTACTGACTAGTGCTCTTTCGGATTCTTCTAAAAAATTTGAAGCCATCTGGGAACCTTGGGCTTCTTATATAGGTATCTCCCTATATCCAGGAATGATTCTTGCTAAACACTCTTAACCTAATGTGTGGAGGAGTTCTCCTCAGGGACTTTGTATTAGCTCTCCCCTCTCTTCGCTCCTCGCTCTTCTTTCTTCTCTCTTCACCGTGTTCTCCTTTTCTTTCCCTTTGTCTGCCTAATTTACCTAAGTTACGTGACTATATAGTTTGTAGACACAAGACATAATACATATAAGATCCCTTGGGACGGGTAGACTACTTGGATGCCCGGAATATAGGACACGGGTGGGTGATCTAGCTTCTATAGCGTTCCTGACTTAGGCAATGGGGGGTTTAAACCCCCAAGGCTTTTAGAGTGGCTAGAAGGCTCATCCCCGGAGATTCAGTTGTGGATGGGGTCCTCCTCCCGGCACAGCTTGCGCCCATTTTGGGTGCTGTGGTGTGGACGCCTGTTGGCTCTCTGAAGTCGGGGATCTTACAACAGATCTAAAGCCTTAAACTAACACGTCCTGAGGTTTAAGCATCCAAGGTGTGTCTTTTGCATATTGCATATAAGACTTAGGAATCTACCATTACAGCACCTGAAAGATTGTAACAAAATTACTCCTCCCACTGGAACTGTTTACATATGGAAGATAACCTTGTTATACTGTCTACCCAATCAACAAACTATTCCATCCCTTGAACTGTTATGTACTCAAGTTATGTCTGTGACGATGAGTGACATGTGTTTGTATTTTTGTTATTTGACAATAAAAATATTTGAAAGTAAAAAAATAAGACAACAGTAAAGTCAGCCCAATTTTTTTGTATATTGTGAAAGAGGATGTTACGTCGGGTAAATAGATAGCATACATGTTACGGTTGGAAATTGCGCACACTCGCGGAATAGCGACAAACTCCGGTACTTAAAAATCTCTCTTTATGGCGCTTTAAAAAACGGTTACCAGGTTAGAGGTGCAGAGGAAGTCTTCTGGAATTACCTGTGTGGTTTGTACACCGTTTTCATACGCGGGCACGACTTACCTTTTCTTTGCTGCGTGAGCTCGCGGGGACAGTGATGCATTAAAACATTTTTTTTTTATTTATTTATTTTTTTTTAACACTGTTCCTTTAAAATAAAAAAATTGGATCACTGTAAACATCCCTTGTAATAGTATTCGGTGGTGACAAGTACTCTTTATGGAGGACCCCCCATCCCTCCTTTGCGCTTCACAGTATTCAGATCGCCCAAAACGGCAATTCTGAATACTGTCATTTTTTCAAAACCGGCTCTCTTAGCCGCTGAGTAAACCAGAAGTGAAGTTGTGACGTCGCTTCCGGACATGGGGGGTCGGGATCTAGGGGCCCCCTTATTAAAGGGGGCTTAAAGATTCCGATAAGCCCCCTGCCCGCAGACCCCCACAACCACTGGCAAGGGTTGTAGGGATGAGACCCTTCTCCCCATCAACATGGGGGGCAAGGTGCTTTGGGGGCAACCTCAAAGCATCCTCCCCATGTTGAGGGCATGTGGCCTGGTATGTTTCAGAGGGAGGGGGCGCTCGCTCTTCCCCACCTCCTCCTGCCATGCCAGGGCTGCATGCTTGGATAAGGGTCTGGTTTGGATTTTGGGGGGACCGCACGCCATTTTTAAAAAAAAAATTGGTGCGGGGTTCCCCTTAAAATCCAAACCAGACCTGAAGGGCCTGGTATGGACTTTGGGGGGGGGGGACGTCATTTTTTTAAAGTTTTGGTGTGGGGTTCCCCTTAAAATCCATACCAAACCTGAAGGGCCTGGTACGGACTTTGGGGGGACCCCTACACAGTTTTTTTATTTTGGGCGGGATTCCCCTTAAAATACATACCAGACCTGAAGAGTCTGTTACGGACTTTGTGGGGGAACCCTACACAATTTTTTTTTTTTACCTTTCTGAGCGGGGTTCCCCTTAAAATCCATACCAGACCTGAGGGGCCTGGTATGTACTGGGGGTGATGGTGGGTAATGCAATGCTTTTTCAGTGATTTTATGTATATTACCGGGAATCAGCAATATCTTACAGCCGCTATAATAAATGACAAATTTTCCTTTGCAAATGTAATTTTGTTCTGGCTATGTTCTAAACATCACAGAGGTGCTCCCTTTTACAGGCAGACTAAGGGGACCCTCCGGCACAATATTTAAAGGAATATTTGATATTTATTATTTCATTTTAAGCATTATTAAAATCACTGCTCCTGAAAAAACTATCAATTTAAAAACTTTTGTTTGCAATGATACATGTCCCTTAGGGCAGGACCCGGGTCCCCATATACTTTTTATGGCCATAACTTGTATATAAGCCTTTAAAATGAGCACTTTTGATTTTTCATGTTCGAGTCCCATTGATTTTAACGGCATTCGCGTGTTCGCACAAATTTATTTGCCTGTTCTCAAGTTATGGTGTGAACCGAACCTGGGGTGTTCGGCCCATCCCTAGTAACAAGCAAACAATCTGGTATACTAACAAGCAGATAATGGAACCTATACTAGGGCAAAGACAGGAAGGGGACATGAGGATTTATAGGGTACTAAATGAGTTGACTGCCTACAGCTGGCCACTGGGTGAAGCCAGAGACACCACCCAAAAGCAGTAGATACCCAGGACTCAACAAAGATAGTAGTTACTCCGTGGCTAAGGTCGTAAGGAACTGACCACAAAAACACAGGTCCCAGGATTGAACCCTGGTCAAGACATAACAGTACTCCCACACAAAGATGCTCCTGACTATTTGGGCTTAGCAGGATGCTTATCATGGAATATTTTGAGTTATGCAGTGGAGCATAGACATTGCGAGCGGGTACCCAAGTCTTTTCCGCAATGCAATAGCCTCTTCAGTCCACCAGGTATTAATATTGTCTACCCTTACGAACACAGAATTTTACTTTTTATTCTATCAACCAAGACAGGAAAAGGACGTCTAGAGGGTAGAGAAAACCTATTCTTGTAAAAGGGTTCAAGCAAGGATACGTGAAACGTATTGGGAATCCAAAGATGTGAGGGCAAACAAAGTTTATAGGCCACTAGGTTGACTTGACTAAGAATGCGGAAGGGTCCAATATATCTAGGCCAAAACTTGGGGGAGGGTTTTCTAAGTTTGATGTTTTTAGTTGATAACCATACTAGCTGATTAAGACCATAGCAGGGTGCAGGTTTTCTGCGACAATCTGCATACCCCTTGTAACACAACACACTGCAGCAACACTTTCCTTATGTCTCTCCAGTGCTTGGTTAACCTAATCACCATGTTGGCTGCTGCAGGTACCTCTGTCTGTTAGGACTGGAAAGGGAGGACTCTGGGTTGATAGCCAAAGACAGCTTGGAAAGGAGAACATTTCAAAGAGATGTGTCATTGTGAGTTGTGTGCTATTTCAGCTAGGGGAAGCATCTCACTCCACTTGTCATGTTCAGCATTAACGTAAGCCATTAGATAGGTCTCTAAATCTTGATTAACTCTTTCTGTCTGGCCGTTAGATTGAGGATGGTATCTAGAAGACAGGGAATTTTTGATACCCAGATGTTTGCAAACAGCTTTCCAGAACGAAGAAATGAACTGCGGGCCTCTGTCACCAACAATATTGAATTGAATACCGTGTAAACGGACAACATTTTCAATAAAGGATAGAGCCAGGTTTGAAGCTGAAGGTAGGACAGGCAATGGAATGAAGTTTGCTAATTTTGAAAATCTGTCTACTACTGCCCAGATGACGGTATTCCCTCTAGAAGCCGGCAACTCCACGATAAAAGCCATACTGATATGAGTCCAGGGAGCATGAGGAACAGGTAGCGGTTGTAGTAGGCCTTGAGGAACAGATCAAGGCATTTTGATGGCCTCACAAACAGCACAAGCTCGACAAAGTCGATCACATCCTTTTTAACCACTTCCCACCCGGCGTATAGTAAAATGATGTCTAGGTGGGGGATTCGTTATCCTGACTGGGTGTCATATGACGTCCTCAGGATAACCCACATTCGCGCGCCCCGGGGGTGCACATCTAGGCGATCTGTGGTGCCGTAGGTCAGTCTGACCCACCGCATTACCGATCGAGATAAAAAGCTTACATCGGAAGCTTTTTACCATGTGATCAGCCGTGATTAATCATGGTTGGTCACAGTGTAAACAGGAAGCCGTTTATCAGCTTTTCCTCTACTCAGGTCTGCAGACCTGAATAATAGAGAGCTGATCTGCTGCTCTCATGACAGGACCGCCATGAATGTTTATCAGTGCAGCCCCCCTCTGGATCACCACACTGGACCACCAGGGAGCAGATCAGGACCAACATGGAGAGCCCACCCAGGGACACCATAAGGAGGCCCCCCAGGACCACCAGAGAAATGATCAGGAGGCCGCCAAGGGACCACCAGGGAGCCCACAATAGACCACGAGGTAAGGGCATACAGTGCACTGTAGGGATGGCACTGTGCCCATATGTGATGCCTGCCAGTGCTATCCCTAACAGTGCTATATGTACCAGTGCCCACCAGTGCCATATACCAGTGCCCACCAGTGCCACCTATCAGTGCCCAACTGTGCTACCTATTAGTGCTCACCAGTGCCACCTATCATTGCCCAGCAGTGCCACCTATCAATGACACTCAGTGCCCAGTGTTACTTATCAGTGCCCATCAGTGCCGCCTATGAGTGCCCATCAGTGCTGTATATCAGTGCCACCTATCAGTGCCCATCAGTGCTGCTTATCAGTGCCACCTATGAGTGCCCATCAATGCTGCATATATGTACCTCATCAAAAGTGCCACCTTATCAGTGCCACCTCATCAGTGCCAATCCGTACTGCCTCATCAGTGCCCATCAGTGTAGCCACATCAGTGCTCTTCAGTGATGGAGAAAATGTACAGTTTATGCAAAAGTTTAGGAACCCCTGACAATTTCCATGATTGTCATTTATAAATATTTGGGTGTTTGGATCAGCAATTTTATTTTGATCTATCAAATAACTGAAGCACACAGTAATATTTCAGTAATGAAATGAGGTTTATTGGATTAACAGAAAATGCACAATATGCTTCAAAACAAAATTAGACAGGTGTATAAATTTGGGCACCACAACAGAAAAATCACATAAATATTTAGTAGAGCCTCTATTAGCAGAAATAACAGCCTCTAGATGCTTCCTATAGCCTGTAATGAGTGTCTGGATTCTGGATGAATGTATTTTGGACCATTCCTCCTTACAAAACATCTCCAGTTCAATTAGGTTTGATGGTTGCCAAGCATGGACAGCCCGCTTCAAATCACCCCACAGATGTTCAATGATATTCAGGTCTGGGGACTGGCATGGCCATTCCAGAACATTGTACTTGTTCCTCTGCATACATTTTGAGCAGTGTTTTGGGTCGTTGTCTTGTTGAAAAATCCAGCCCCGGCGTAACTTTAACTTTATTCTCAATAATCTGCTGATATTGAGTGGAATCCATGTGACCCTCAACTTTAGCCAGATTCCCAGTACTGGCACTGGCCACACAGCCCCACAGCATGATGGAACCTGGACCAAATACTATGGTGGGTACTGTGTTTTTCTTGGAACGCGATGTTCTTTTGCCACCATGCATGACGCCCCTTGTTATGACCAAATAACTTAATCTTTGTTTCATCAGTCCACAGCACCTTATTCCAAAATGAAGCTGGCTTGTCCAAATGTGCGTTTGCATACCTCAAGCGACTCCATTTGTGGCGTGTGTGCAGAAAAGGCATCTTTCACATCTCCCATACAGCTTCTCCCTGTGCAAAGTGCGCTGAATTGTTGAACGATGCACAGTGACACCATCTGCAGCAAGTTGAGGTTGTAGGTCTTTGGAGGTGGTCTATGGGCTGTTTTTGACCGCTCTCACCATCCTTTGCCTTTGCCTCTCCAATATTTTATGTGGTTGCCACTTCTGGCCTTAACAAGAACTGTGCCTGTGGTCTTCCATTTCCTCACTATGTTCCTCACGGTTAACACTGACAGCTTATATCTCTGCGATAACTTTTTGTAGCCTTCCCCTAAACCATAATGTAGAACAATCTTTATTTTCAGGTCATTTGAGAGTTGTTTTGAGGCCCCCATGTTGCCACTCTTCAGAGGAGAGTCAAAAAGAGCAACAACTTGCAATCAGCCACCTTAAATACCCTTTCTCATGATTGGATGCACCTGTCTATGAAGTTTAATGGTTTAATGAGCTCACCAAACCAATTGTGTGTTCCAAATAATCAGTGCTAAGTAGTTACAGGTATTCAAATTAACAAAATGACAAGGGTGCCCAAATTTATGAACCTGTCTAATTTTGTTTTGATATGTATGTATATTGCACATTTTCTGTTAATCCAATAAACCTCATTTCACTACTGAAATATGACTGTGTCCTTCAGTTATTTGATAGATCAAAATTAAATTTCTGATCCAAACATCAAATATTTATAAATGCCAATCATGGAAATTGTCAGGGGTTCCTAACTTTTGCATACATCTGTACTTATACAAATTTTGTGACAGAAACAAAGAAAAAACATTTTTTTCTCAAAATTTTTGGTCTTTTTTTTATTTGTAGCACAAAAAATAAAAACCCCAGAGGTGATCAAATACCACCAAAAGAAAGCTCTATTTGTGTGAGCAAAATGATAAGAATGTTGTTTGAGTACAGTGTCGCACGACCGTGCAATTGTCATTAAAATTGCAACAGCGCTGAAAGCTGGAAATTGGTCTGAGCAGGAAGGGTGGTAAGTGCCTGGTATTTAAGTGGTTAAGCATAGGCCACCAAACCATAGGTTTCAGGAATAAGAAAGTTTGTTTCATACCAGGATGTTCGGATATGTTCTGTCCATGGGCCCATTGCAAAACTTCTTTACGTAAGTCTGGAGGCACATACAACGTATTAGCCGGAACCGAGAGATCCTGGGATTGAGCAGCCAACAAGCTCCTTTATAAGGTAGTATTCAGTTGAGCAATGATTAGTTCTGGGGGAGCAATATGCTCCAGGGGAGCTTGGTAACTTTCGCAAGGGAACTGCCAGGACAGGGCACTGGCCTTGGAATGTATATTGCAACGGGATTAAACCGGGAGTAGAATAATGGCCAGCGGGCTTGTCTGGAATTCTGTCTCTGAGCCTTTTCCAAGTAGGTTAAATTATTATGGTCAGTCTGAACCACAACTGGGAGTTCCATACCTTCTATTAAATATTGCCATTCAGAGAATGATAGTTTTATAAGCAGAAGTTCTCTATTCCCTATGTCATAGTGTTGTTCTGTGACAGAGAATTTCTTGGAGAAGAAGACAACTAGATGTAGCTTGTTGGAAGTAGGATCTCGTTGGGATAACACTGCTCTGGCACCTATTTCGAAGGCAACCACTTCCAAGAAGTATTGAGCAGAAGGCTGAGGATGGTGGAGCACAGGAGCAGAGCAAAAAGCATACTTTAGAAGATTAAAGGCTTTCAGAGCTTCAGGAGACCACTGAGAGTAGTTGGTCCCTTTCTTGGTGAGGGCTGTGATGGGAGCCAGAATCTTGGAAAAATTATTTATGAACTTTCAATAATAGTTTGAAAATCAAATGAACCGCTGGATTTCTTTTAACGTGGAAGGTCTGGGCCAATAGTAAGATGGCATCGAGTTTCTTGGGATCCATCTGGAATCCTTCAGATTAAATGATATACCCTAGGAAAGGTATATCCAATTGTTCAAAGGAATACTTGGTAAGTTTAGCATACAACCGGTGATCTCTTAAACGTTGGAGAACAGTGCGTACATGGCAATGATGAATGAGTATATCATCTAAGTAGACAACCAAAGAGTCGAGTAGATCCCTGAAAATGTCATTCACAAATTCCTGGAATACGGCAGGGGCATTGTAAAGACCGAATGGCATCATAATGCCCCCTTCTCATATTAAAAGCTGTCTTCCATTTGTCTCCTGCTTTAATTCTAATAAGATTGTATGCTGAACGAAGGTCCAGTTTGGTAAAGATCTTGGATCCTTGGACACGGTCAAACAATTCAGTAATCAGGGGAAGAGGATGCCGATTCTTTACAGTAATTCAGTCTACGCAGAGTCTGAGTCCTCCATCTTTTTTCTCCACATAAAAGAACCCTGCCACCATTGGAGAGGTAGAAGGCTGAATGAAACCCTTCTTCAGACTCCCTTCAATGTATCCCTCCATTGCCTTACTCTCAGCCAGATTAGGGGATATGTTCTCCCCTTAGGTAGAAGAGTACCAGGAAGCAATTCAATCGCAATTCAATTGCACAATAATAAGGGCGGTGTGGAGTAAGACCCTCCGCTTCTTTTTCAGAAAATACATCAGCAAAATCAACGCTGGCCTCAAAAAATTCTAGGTTGCATAAAGTTGGGGGGATTGTAGCTTCGCAGGATTGAGTGCAAAGCCGGTAAACTTAAACAGACAGGGTTTTTATTTCCAGCAAGCAAAACAAAACAAGGCTTCCAGCAGCATTTCAGAAATGAAAACATAACCAAAGAAAGTCTGCTTGTCTTCAGCACAAGGTAAATATAAATGTAAGAAGACATACAGTTTGTTGAAGGGTCTTCACCCCAGCACTTTGCACAATCCCTGTTAGCTCTTTTAGCAGCCTCCAGTACACATGCAGCTCTCCAAAAACAGGTGTCTCCCCACAGCTCCTCCTCACCAACAGCTAACACCATTTCCTCTCTTTAAGAGCTGCTTCCTGGAGACTCTTAACCCCGTGTGTTCTGGATTCCCTGTAGTCAGGGGTGGAGGCCCCACCCCACCCGAAGATCACTTCAGAGTCAGTACTCTCTGTCATATTGCTATTCTGGAATTTCTCACCCATCTCGGGGGACCCCCTGAGTACTTACACCCTTCCCTTAAAGGGACCACAAACCAAATATTGGCGCTATATAGCACCCGTCCAGGACCCAACCTTGGCATTCTGTACAGTTGATAGACACCTCATGGATGGACACTTTATTGCGTACCACCTTTTGGAGACAGTGGACAAGACAGGAGGCGCTCCAAGCTGAGATTTGACCAGAGGACCAGTCAATGGATGGGTTATGTTTACATAGCCAAGGGAACCCGAGAATCATAGGGTGTTTCGGGGACAGGATAATGTCAAAAGACAAAACCTTATGATGTAGAGCCCCTAGACAGACATGGATGGGGTTTAGACTCATGGGTAATAAGGCCGTCACCCAGAGGGGCTCCACCAAGAGTAGTCACACAGAGCAGTAGGGTTTTAGAAACTATGGGGATCTGGAGTCTCTTAACCAGACCTGCATCCAAAAACACACCACCAGCGCCAGAATCAATAAAGGCTACTGTGGAAAAGCACTGGTCATTCCAGGACAAAGAGATAGGGACAATAAGTTTCTCCTGAGAAGGGTTCAACAAAGCATGGCCTAATGGGACTCCTCGCTCACCCATTAAGCTCGGAAGTTTTCCAACCAAACCGGACAGAAATGCAGCATATGACCCGGCTTCCCACAATAAAGACAGAGGCCTAAGGTCCTGTGTTTGGTACGTTCACTGTCTGACAACCGCACCACCCCTACGTCCATGGGTTCTTCCTCACACCCGACATGGGAAGGAACGGTAGGGACAAGAGATTGCCGAGGGGGTGATTTAGCACCAAGTCTGGAAGGATCATGTTGTGCTTGGCATCCTTTCTCTAACTGACGCTCAGAAAAGTGGGTGTCCACCAGGATACACAAGTTGATAAAATCCTCCAGACCCGCTGGGATCTTACGGTATGTTAATTCATCCTTAATGCATTCCGCTAACCCTCAGTGGAATACGGCCTTAAGGGTGCTTCTGTCCCAGGTGGTCTCTGCTGCTAGTGTATAGAATTCTATGGCATAGGATGCTACGCTGCATTTACCATGACGTAAGTCAAAAATACTTAACTCGGCTGCAGACACTCTGCCAGGAATATCAAAAATGTTTTCAAGCGTCTTCATGAAGGTGGGATAGTCAGTGACACCCAGGACAATTCTCTGCCCTCAAGCAAGGAAATTATAAATGTCACCTTGGCTTGAGCAGAGGCAAACACAGAAGGATGATTTTTAAAAACGTAACCGATAATGGTTGAGGAATCCCCTGCAATCCGCAGGGTTACCATCATATTTCTCAGGTAGAGGGATTTTAGGAGTGGGAGGATCCAGTGGTATAGACGCGGCCACAGATTCCATAGCCCCAGCCCCTAGGTCACTAGGTGCAGCAGGACTGGACCCATGTGCAGAAGATAAAGAGGTCAACATAGCCGTGATAGCATCTAATTTCTCCTCCAATGACTGCAGACAGTTAGCCTGTTCTCCCAGCCATTGTCCCTGATGAGAGACTACCTGCACCAACTCGCGGAGGTCCATCTGGCCCTAGTATCTATAAGATATAGAGTTTCTTGCCGTTCAGGAATGGGAGCTGTAGATCGCCTACAGGTGGATGCTAGACTCTGCTCAGCGCCAGGGCTGGGCTCCCTTTGCCTGGGACTATCCAGAAGTACAAGCCAACAGTCCTGAAATCTTGGCTGAAGTGTCGGCAATGTGGCATAGTCAGTGTGCTTTGCTCACCTACACCCACAGCTGTGGACGCGGTCTTATGGCAGATGCGGCAAGTGCAGACTGATCTTGATGATCCTGTTTCTGCACGGGATCATCTTGGATGGAGGAATGCATCTGTACATCAGCCAGATGAGGATACGGAAGATGGAGCAGTCGGCTCATCTCTCCAGCCATAGATTACAGAATGTATGGACTTAATAGGCTTTTCTGTGGAGGAGGAACGACCTAGCAAACCCCAGCAGAAGTGCTGGCAGCAGGACAGAGTACTGCAGACCCATGGCAGTTTCAGAGACCCGAGGTGAGAAGGTGGTAGTTCTTCTTCCCCAGTGGATTTCACAGATGCAGAGGGGGAAGCAGCCATTCCTCCCTCCCCAACAAGGATTTGTGTACCTGGGAGACAGTACTAGAGGACGGGCATCCCAGCAACAGATGGCACCCCAGAATGATGACAACAACCCAGCTGAAGTGCTGGAGACTGGACAGAGGGTCCAAGACCTCTGCCTCACAACTGCAGCAGTTCTGGAGGCCCAGGGTGAGGAGGTGGTGGTCACTCCTGAGCAGCAGATCAGGATACAGGGAGTGAATGCAATCGGCACCTCACAACTGCAGCTTGATCTGGTGTCGGTGGATGGGCTAGTGGTCTCCACTAACAGAAACCCGGCAGTAGTGCTGGCAACAGGGCAGAGTGCTACCAACCTCTGCCCAGCACCAGCAACAACTGTGGAGTTCCAGGGAGCTGGAGCAGTCGGCCTCCCTCCCCAACAGTTAGCCAGAGCGGATGATGTGGGGTCCACAGCAGAAGCGCTGGCAACAGGGCAGAGTGCTGCTGGCCTCTGCCCTCAACTAACAAAACATGCGTTATCCACCTGTATACACCAGGGATGATGGGCAGTTGGCACAGATCCCCAACAGCATGATGAAGTAAATCCAGCCACCCTGTCTTCTTTCCAGCAGCTGACAGGACTCAACGGAGAAGGGCCAGTCCACACTTCTTCCCAGCAGTGGGTATGGCTGGGTGAGTAATACTATGTTTGGGACAATTTATTTGGGGTACTCTGTGCATACCATTACCATTGCCAGAAACAGTAATTGGCCATTACTGTTTCTGGCGTCCTCATACATGCTGATTGTACCTTTGGAAATGTGAGTTTTTTACTTATTTTAGTCAATAAATCGGAATGTTTTTATGGTATTACACCATGTGAGGCTTCCTTTGTTTCATGTGACAGGGGTTGTGGAATCCACTGCCTATTGGGACACGGATTGGGAGCAAAAGCTGACACATGGTTCACAGGCTAAAGTGTAGGAAACCTTTTCAGACAGCTGTGAAGAATCCTTGGAAGCATCCGATTTGTAATCAAGTGTGTAATGACCGCTCTTTGTAGGGGGTCACACACTTCATGGTAAGGGCACAGCTTGGATGGTGAAGTGTGACACAGGAGTGCTTTTGTTTCCTGCACGGAAGTTGGGACTCTATCTACCTCTGTTTTTCTTCTCATGGACTGTGATTGATACCCCATAAGCACTGTGTATTTTGGCTGTTTGGTGCTTTCTTTGCTCATGGACTTTGAATGATATTCTACAGCGCTGTACATATTGGCTATTTTGACGTTTTTTTATCCAGGTGTAGGATTGACATGTATAGCAGCTTTTTATTGTAACACTATTACAACATAATTCTGTCTATAAGCGCGGATTCTCTACAATATAATAACTAGTATATAAGCTTTTAAAATTAGCACTTTTGATTTTTCATGTTCGGGTCCCATAGTCTTTAACAGTGTTTGAATGTTCACACAAATATTTTATCTGTTCGGATGTTCTGGTGCAAACCGAATGGGAGGGTGTTCGGCCCATCCCTATAACTGAGCTAGTCTCGCTTGGTTCTTATTTACAATACATGGGCTGTAATATCTGATATCTAATACAAACGAATATGGGGAACACCCCATATATATCTAGGCGGACTTTACGGGCACACACAAGACCAATAGGATTTATAAAATGTAAAATATTTATTGTGTTATTTAAAATGCAAAGATATACAAAATTAAAAAAAAAGTCTCCATAGATCATAGGGCATGTAGGTGCCCCAAAGAAAAAGGGGAACCCAGACAACAGAGTCTGCAAGATCATTACACACTACATTATGCCAAGAAATGATACATAATACCAAAACTCTAAGCATATAGGCAGAGAATGAGTAGTTGACGCGTTTCAAATTGAGCTTCCTCTGGACTAATCTCTTGCAGACTATAAGCAGAAAATGTACATATTTAGATATATCACAATATACAGACTTCTCAAAGTTGCATACATTATCATATTCATCTCTATTACACGTACATATTATGTGTTTACTTGTGGTAACCAAGGTCCCATAAAAGGGGGGTTCTATTGAATCAGGGGGGGGACACAGGGGGTGTATATTAAGCTGGACACAAGGCTTGTGTATCTAGGTATAAGAATAGTAAATATTTGTTAAATTTAAAGGATAATAGCCAAAATAACGTGTTATGTGATGTGTACTCCTAATATGCATTAGTACCTGTATCTTTGCCAACACCAGGATATCGATTGGCCAACCAAGCCTCTTGCTCAGTCTAATGGGGTCGGTGATCTATTATATCTTATGATATGCTCAGTATTAACATTCCCAATATTCATTGGGTAGTATAGGCTGCCAACTGTCCCGAATTTGGTAAAAGTAATATAGTAAAGTACCCACCAATGATACCTGACACATGTGACCAGTTGGCTTTGAATCCCGGACTGTATCTCTCAATCAAACACAAAGCCCAAGCCTAGGAACAGCTATTGATTACTATATGTAATAACCAAAAAAGGGCACCATACATATATATATTGATCATGGCATATTAGAGAGGGTAACCACATACCTAGAAGCCCATAGCAAGGGCGTATTCCCTAGTCCCAGCAAAGGTGCGCCACAGGGGGCAGATAAGTAGGATCTGGAGCAAAGGTAATAGTGAGATAAGACTATAGTACGATGTCAACAAGAAAAGTGTGATCTAAAGTGTAAATAAAAGTAGGACTGCATTACCTTGTAACCGCCAAGTATAGCCTCCCTGTGTACCGCCTTAGCCACCGGAATGCAATAATCTGGCATCTGGCTTAAATATCCCCCATTGCGCCGAGCAATTCCCGCCCCACGTAATGGGTGGGGATAGGTGTCACTGGACCGTGACGTCTGCGATCGGCGCAGCGTGCATTCCAACACATGGTGCATGCACGGAAGAAGGAGCGCCATGTGTAAAGAGAAGCCAAGCCTCCGGATCGATGCCGGGGGGAGAGGAAGACCCAACCCCCCGTCCGCCCTAGGCTGTGCCGCTACTGACACACCAATGTGGTGCGTGGATCGCATGTGCCCGCCCCCTGAGACAAACCCCCGAACCTTGGCCACAAGCAATCGCCACAAAATAATCTACACAGTCTATAATGGACAATTAATAAATGTCAGTCATGATTATAGAGAAAAACAAAATTACAGACCCAGTTCAACAGGACAAAACAACACAGAATAAGGACGGGATAGATAGGAAAGAGGGAGATCAAATGATTACAAGATGACCTCACCCAAAAAGAGGGCACTAGAGTCAATATCAGAAGGATTTATGTGTGTAAGGGGATGACAGGGGAGGCATAGTGAGTTGCACTTGAGAATGTGGGAACGGGGAAGGAGAGGGGGGGCACAAAGGTACCTCAGAGCAGGGGACTACCCTATAATCAGAGAAAAGGTATGTAGCTGAGGGCTTCATATAAGCCTGGTATCTCTGTGGCTTTCAGAAGATAAATCCAACGTGTTTCACGTTGTAAAATGATTTTATCAACTCCCCTCCCCTGTGATTCTCCAAGACCCGCTCCAAGGCTGCAAAGCGGACCACCTCTGTGCTGTTCTTATGATATATGCCTAAGTGTCTACCTATGGGTGTGGATAAAATGTTCTTTTTGTATATCTTTGCATTTTAAATAACACAATAAATATTTTACATTTTATAAATCCTATTGGTCTTGTGTGTGCCTGTAAAGTCCGCCTAGATATATATGGGGTTTTCCCCATATTCATTTGTATTCACATTTATAGGATGGTGGCACACCTTGAAATGCAATATCTTTCTTATCTGATATCTAATGTTCGGACTGGAGGAGGCCGTATGCTGATGGAAGCACTCAAGTGGAGTGCAATGGGGTTCCGTGACACTGAGCAAAGTCCTTTGCAGTAGCAGCAGCTGGACACTTCAGAACTAGAGTTGAGCGAACCTGAACTGTAAAGTTCGGGTCCGTACCGAACTTTGGGGTGTCCGTGACCCGAACCCGGCCATTTGAAAAAAAGTTTGGGTTCTGGGTTCGGGTATTTCATCCCGCCTGTTGAATAGCTGCAGGGCAGCCAATCAACAAGCGTTTCACTGGTTTGCCCTTAGAAGCCATCACAGCCATGCTTACTAATGGCATGGCTGTGATTGGCCAGTGCATCATGTGACCCAGCCTCTGTATAAGCTGGAGTCACGTAGTGCTGCATGCCACATGCTCTCAGGCTAGTTTAGGGAGAGGATGCTGCCGGCGCTGTGAGGGACAGATTGCAGATATAATAACATCTCATCCTGCATTACAGAATGATCTGATTGTGGACTAGGTAGAGATCACTACTACTACTGCCTTTAAGGAACGGATTGCAGATCTCATCCTGCATTACAGAATGATCTGACTGGACTAGGTAGAGTCTACTGCTTAGAGGGACAGATTATTGTTCTAAAATCATCTTCTAGTTCTATAGGGTCAGGTTCCTGCTGTTGCTGTAAGGGACAGATCATTGTTCTAAAATCAGCGCCTACTCCTAAAGGGTCAGGTTCCTGCTGTTGCTGTAAGGGACAGATTATTGTTCTAAAATCATCACCTACTCCTATAGGGTCAGGTTCCTGCTGTTGCTGTAAGGGACAGATTATTGTTCTAAAATCATTTTACTTCCTTTTGCAGCCCTCTAGCACTTTCCAGGACTTTTTTACAGTCATTTTTGTGCCGAAAAGTTCGGGTCCCCATTGACTTCAATGGGGTTCGGGGTCAAGTTCGGGTCAAGTTCGGTACCGAACCCAAACTTTTTCGCGAAGTTCGGCCGAACCCACCGAACCCAAACATCCAGGTGTTCGCTCTACTCTATTCAGAACACTAGCCAGTGTTCCATTGTCTGGACCCTTAGCTGACTATATAGCAAACCACAAGGCTGGGACAAGGGTTGAACAGGGAAGGCCGATTGCCCTGGGTGCAAAGATATATTGCAGAGATTGGGGGTGCCCTGTGCCAGTGCTTCTGTTACAAGGCTGACAGGAGTAGTGACAGCGGCATCACTGCTAACCCTAAGGAAGGGAGGACGCAGTTTGGCATCTTTGACTTGGCAGCTGAATGACCTAGTCCCGGCACTGGTACACCAGAAGGGGTTAAGAGCACAAGTCTATGGATCCTTTATGTTGTCTGTACTCACAAAATGCCCAGGGAGAGCTGGTTAGACGTGTTCAGAGCAAAAAAATGTGTTTTGTTTAGTTTAGGATGTTACTAAATGTGTTTCATTGATTTGACGCGAAATTCATTTTGTTAAGTTTAGTTTTGTTTAGTTTAGTATGGTTTCATATGGTTTATTAATTTTCTACTGAATTCCAAATTTTTGTAACAAATTTTGATGGGAACAAGGGCCTCTTCCCCACAACCCTGGTCCAGTGGTTTTGGGGTTTTGAGGGGTGACGTATTAGAACCTGTTGAGACAATAAAAACTTTTATTGAGACCTTTGCTGAGACCAAATACTTTGGTTAGGAGTATATAATGTACATCAATAAGCCCTTTGCTATGTAGAAAACAATGCATAGATTGCAGATCTTGGCAGTATGTGTCATAGAGCCCCTTATATTGCTGATCAGCAAGATGAAAATATGGCCAGTGTCTGTGGACAACAGGAGGAAAAGATGGCCAATGTCTGAGGATTACAGGAGGAAAAGATGGTCGGTGTCTGTGGACAACAGGAGGAAAAGATGCCTGGTGTCTGTGGATAACTAGAGGAAAAGATGGCCAGTGTCTGTGGATAACAGGAGGAAAAGATGGCCAGTGTCTGTGGCTAACAGGAGGAAAAGATGGCCGGTGTCTGTGGATAACAGGAGGAAAAGATGGCCGGTGTCTGTGGATAACAGGAGGAAAAGATGGCCAGTGTCTGTGGATAGCAGGGAGAAAAGATGGCCAGTGTCTGTGGATAACAGGAGGAAAAGATGGCCGGTGTCTGTGGATAACAGGAGGAAAAGATGGCCGGTGTCTGTGGATAACAAGAGGAAAAGATGGCCGGTGTCTGTGGATAACAGGAGGAAAAGATGGCCGGTGTCTGTGGCTAACAGGAGGAAAAGATGGCATGTGTCTGTGAATAACGGGAGGATAAGATGTCCAGTGTCTGTGGATAACAGAGGGAAAAGATGGCCGATGTCTGTGGACAATAGGAGGAAAAGATGGCTGGTGTCTGTGGATAAAAGGAGGAAAAGATGGCACGTGTCTGTGGATAACAGGAGGAAAAGATGGCCGGTGTCTGTGGATAAAAGGAGGAAAAGATGGCCGGTGTCTGTGGATAAAAGGAGAAAAAGATGGCCGGTGTCTGTGGATAACAGGAGGAAAAGATGGCCGGTGTCTGTGGATAACAGGAGGAAAAGATGGCCGGTGTCTGTGGATAACAAGAGGAAAAGATGGCCGGTGTCTGTGGATAATAGGAGGAAAAGATGGCCGGTGTCTGTGGATAAAAGGAGAAAAAGATGGCCGGTGTCTGTGGATAACAGGAGGAAAAGATGGCATGTGTCTGTGGATAACAGGAGGAAAAGATGGCATGTGTCTGTGGTGAAATAAATCGATATCCCGTCACGGTGAAAGGGGAAATATCAGAGAACATGTGTGGAAAAGGAGGACAATAGGCGTCTGTAGCTGGTAGAAAAGGAGGACAATAGTAGTCTGTTGTCGGTAGAAAAGGAGGATAACAGGTGTCTGTAGCCGGTAGAAAAGGGAGACAATAGGTGTCTGTGACCTGTAGAAAAGGAGGCAATAAGTGTCTGTGTACGGTAGAAAAGGAGGACAATAGGTGTCTGTGTACGGTAGAAAAGGAGGACAATAGGTGTCTGTGGCCGGTAGAAA
>BLSH010531783.1:26800-40852 GCA_018402905.1 Glandirana rugosa
CAGCTGATTTGAGATTACCCAAATCGATTTAACATTACGAAATAAATTCTTAAAGGTTTGAGTAATTTATGAGGTCCTAGTATCCCTTTAACGTATAAGGTCTAAAGGAATAACAATCAATAGACCAAAGGAGTGTTTATAGATTATTTCGGCGATTATAGGACCAATTCCTCCGGTATATTCCAGTAAGCATAACGAAATGGAATAACTACATTTCGAACTCCTTACGTCCTACTGGCTCGGGTGATAGGGGGAATTGGCCAAGGTGTGGCAGATGGCTTATAAGTACCGCCGTCACACCCGCGAGTAGCGCTTAGCGGAATTAAAAATATATATAATGTTTGGGGGTTCTAAGTAATTTTATAGCAAAAAAACCTGATTTTAACTGATAACCTCCAAACTCCAAAAAGAGGCTCGGTCTTAAAGTGGTTAAGGCGATTCGCGATGAGCGCCCACACTGCCGCCATGAATATTCGGTAGACGGTGTGGAACCGGTTAAGGGGGATAGTGGGCTCGGTCATCCTGCATTCCTCAAGCTTTACATCAATAAGGTAAAGCAATACGAATGACCTTATATGGCCTCCTTAACCAGGATATTAGCGGCTTTATTAGATATTTGTGAGGAAACCAGATAACTAACAATAAGGAAATCTGGAATATGCAATTTCCCTATGATCCTGGAGTATTTAATGAGTTTGGAAATTCTTAAATAAAGCATTACAATTTAGCTAAACCCATTAGAGTTTAGTCGACTAAAATGTACTAGAGATTTTGAACAATTAAAATACAACTAAGACTAAAACAATTCAGATTATAATAATACGATTCAATATTTACTAAAACTGGAGAGTGGAAATCTGGTGTAGCTGTGCATGGTAGCCAATCAGCTTCTAACGTTAGCTCGTTTAGTTAAGCTTTGACAAAAACCTGGAAGCTGATTGGTTTCTATGCAGAGTTTCGACGCATTTTGCAATCTCCGGTTTTAGTAAATCAACTCCTTTGTGTTCGGTCCCAGATTAGTGAAGACAGTAGATCCACTTTTGCTGTCCTGTGTGCTATGAACTATATCTCTAATCGGACTGCCCACGAGGTGATGGGATTTTAACAGAATTGATAAGTTTATTTTATTCAAGGCTATTGATCATATTTCTACACAGTGGTTTATATTAAAAGGAGGCAAGCTCCATGTGTCAAACTCTGCTCCTTTAAGTCCTTGCAACTGGGCATAGCTACTCCTGGTATGCTTCATTTGCATAAATCTGCCCTTCTGTGTCCTTGTAGCTGGGCATATCTGATTCCCTTTGACTCCAGTCCTCAGGGAACAAAATCATAACCAGAGCAGGTCCAGTTTGCAGCATTTTGTTCAGTTCATGACAGACACGTTTCCCAAAATTTTTGGCCAAGGAACAGAGACAGGAGAGCTGCCATACAAAAAATATTTATTATTGCTTTTCAAATTTTATTTCCTGTATGTAATCATATTAGAGAGTAGAGACTGTCTTTCTAACCCCCTGGTACCCATCCTGTGGCCCTGGGGTAGGAATGTTACCCTTTGGCACCTTTTGCGTGGCCCTTGGGGACCTTACAGAAACTCATCTGTTTTTTTCCTTGCCCTGCTATAGTAGGTATTTCTAGCATTCTCATGTAATTATGTCTTCAATCAATGACTTTCTCCTGCATGTCTGCATTCTCTGACCATCTCTTGTATCATGTCTGCATTCTCTGACCATCTCTTGTATCATGTCTGCAATCTCTAACCATCTCTTGTATCATGTCTGCATTCTCTGACCATCTCTTGTATCATGTCTGCGTTCTCTGACCATCTCTTGTATCATGTCTGCATTCTCTGACCATCTCTTGTATCATGTCTGCAATCTCTAACCATCTCTTGTATCATGTCTGCATTCTCTGACCATCTCTTGTATCATGTCTGCGTTCTCTGACCATCTCTTGTATCATGTCTGCATTCTCTGACCATCTCTTGTATCATGTCTGCAATCTCTAACCATCTCTTGTATCATGTCTGCATTCTCTGACCATCTCTTGTATCATGTCTGCGTTCTCTGACCATCTCTTGTATCATGTCTGCATTCTCTGACCATCTCTTCTATCATGTCTGCATTATCTGACGATCTCTTGTATCATGTCTGCAATCTCTGACCATCTCTTGTACCATGTATGTAGTGTCTGACCATCTCTTATAGCATGTCTGCAGACTCTGGCCACGTGCCATGTCTGCAGTCACTGACCATTTCTTGTATCATGGTCACTGTCTCTGATCATCTCTTATATCACATCTGTAGTGTCTGACCATATCCTGTACCATGTCTTCAGCCTCTGACCATCTCCCGTATCCTGTTTATAGTCTCTGACAATCTCTTTCATTATGTCCACAGTCTCTGACAATCTTTTGTATCCTGTCCACAATCTCTGGCCATCTCTTGTATCCTGTCCTTAGTCTCTGACCATCTTCTGTATTATGTCCATAGTCTTTGACCATCACTTATATCATATCCATAGTCTTTGAGTACATCCTACTGTGCATCTGCTGTCTCTAAGGCTCGGCTCACACTAGTGAGACTCCAAAGTCGTGCAATTTGGAGTGTGACTTTAGTGCAAAGTTGCTAGAAAGTCAAAATCAAATTAGTGCAGGAACATTCGCTGGGACTTTTAGGTGGATCTGCACCACCACCCAGGCCCCCTTTTTTTCTTTTTTTTATTTCAACCCCACTTACCTGCACATTTCAGATACTCACCCATCCAGTGGATCCAGCAATGTCACGCTGAGTTTCTCTGAAGCCGATGACAGCTCTGTCCCGCGCCACCATCTACTTTCTGACGTCATTGAGAGGCCCGTCGACTCTTCCTGTGTCAGTGGGTGGGCCTCCAGATGATATACAGATAGGCCCACCCCCTTCTCCTTTTCTGAATGGAAGGCTATGTCTCCTGGGATATGTGATGTGCAAATCCCAGGAAGCAGAGCGGGCAGCGTGCACATGGAAATTTTCCTTGAATTTTATGCTCAGTCCCATTGGTGATGTTGAGGGCCACACTTGAGGACCCCCATAACAAGAAAGTTGACCACCACTGGTCTAGCCCATCTCTCTATTCTGTTTGGAAAAAAATGTAATGATGGAAAAAAAAGAAGTGAAAAAAATAATCACATAATAGTTTGGTTAGGTTTATTCAATGCTATTGATTATATTGTTACACACATTTATATGCTGACAAGATGTGAAAAGGAGTACAATTTTAAAGTGTAAAAATTGCATAGAGGATCAGGATAAACTGACACCATTGATCATAGATTAATACTTTGTTTCAAAAATCACTCTTTTTTTTTATCTTTCACAAGTCTCCGGATTTTTGCCATGTGTAGGAATTTCTTGTATTTTTTTATGTAAATTCCACTTTTTCTGAATACATGACACTTTGAACTCTACGTCCAGCCATTTTTGTATTTATAAAGAGAATGAGCTAGAATATGGACTTTTTAGGCACAAGCGTACAAGTGTAAATTAAAAAAATATATTTTATTGCAATAATTATTAAAATACAATTATCCAACACTTGACTAATACACACGCTAAAAAAACTGCCCTGAATTTGAAATTGAAAAGATTTCACTAAGACAACCAACTGCAATACATGGTACAACCAGGGTAACCCATCATGGTGATCAGGTAGATTCTACAGTGCTTAGTGTTGTCGAAGTGGAGTAGCAAAGTCTTCAGTCGTTCTACATGTTGCGCGCTTCCTCAGGAGCATAAGGCAACTAGTGTGTTTAAAAATCAGCATGTACTGGGTTCATTTTACCACTTGATCTGGACATGTCCAGTTATCCAGGGATACTGGTCCCAGGTTGTGAACTTCCTTCATGACCGCATGGGGCCCCCGCTCACTCTATGCCCTAAAAAATGCCTACTGGGATTATTCCCTGACCCAGATGCGGATAAACATTTACATACTTTTCTCCAAGAAATGCTGTTTGCAGCCAGATTAATGATAGCACGGGCATGGTTACGTGCTACACCTCTGTCCCTCCAGGACTGGATCTCTGCAGTAAATGCGGCCCTGCCCTATAAAAAGGTTATATACGCACATAGGGGTTGTCCACTTAAGTACCATAAGATATGGGATGGGTGGTTGGGCGATGCCTCTACTTGTAATGTTGAGAATGTTGAAGATGTATAAGCTGTGTTCTCATGGTCCTCATGCCCTTCTACGGTCTGGGTTCAACTCTGACCGTGTTTTGTATTTATATCTATATATTTTCTTTATTGCCTTCCTTGATGCTGAGTGTCACTGTATTACTTCTAAGAATAGGTGTGCTATATGCCATTGCTGTAACCTTTGATCTTGCTCTCTGTCTCAATAAACTTGTTCTTTAAAAAAAAAAAAATCAGCATGTACATAATTGGTATACTATAGACCAGTGATGGCGAACCCTGGCACCCCAGATGTTCTGGAACTACATTTCCCATGATGCTCATGCACTCTGCAGTGTAGTTGAGCAACATGGGAAGTGTAGTTTCAAAACATCTGGGGTGCCAAGGTTTGCCATCACTGCTATAGACAATATATAAACATATCAACATAGATAAAGAACTGGTACTTGGCTGTCCAGGGGTTGTTTGCTAGATGAAACTGCTGGGACAACTGTCCACGGCCACATGAGCAAACCATCAAATGTGGGGGCGTACACAACATAGTGGGTACACCTAACCTAGCAAACAACCCCTAGACAGCCAAGTACCAGTTCTTTATCTATGTTGATATGTTTATATATTGTCTATAGTATACCAATTATTTACATGCTGTTTTTCACACACACTAGTTGCCTTATGCTCCTGAGGAAACGTTCAGCATGCAACATGTAGAGCGACTGAAGACTTTGCTACTTCACTTCGACAACACTAAGCACTGTAAAATCTACCTGATCACCATGATGGGTTACCATGGTTGTAGTGCAGTTGGCGGTCTTAGTGAAATCTTTTCAATTTCAAATTCAGGGCAATTTTTTTAGCGTGTGTATTAGTCAAGTGTTTGTTGATTGTGTTTTAATAATTATTGTAATAAAATATTTTTTTCAAATTTACACTTTTATGGTTGTGCCTAAAAAGTTGATATTCTAGCTCATTCTCTTTATACATCCTTTATTGGGACGTGGCACATGTAATTCATCTCTGGATCCACAGTACCACTCTATGATGATACAGATCTTCAATTCTATTATCATTTTTGTATTTAGTTTTGGATTCGGGAAGGGTTGGAACCTCTGTTGGGGTTTTTATTGCTTTTTATTACTTCATTAGAGAGATTTCTCTTCACTTACTATCTCGGTGACAACAAGTTTACAAGACAGGAATTGAGGGAAAATCTTCAACAGAGATAAAGACAGCAAAACCAAGTTGATTCTAGCTTTCTCCTATAGTAAATAAAAAATAAAAAAAAACTTTATTCTGGACTCAATACAATTCTTTTTTATGAATCAAGCAAGATAGCAGATAATGTAAAACACCTTTTAAATGTAGTTTCTCACAGCCCTGCCGAGTCATCTGTTCTGTATATGCTATAGGTTTATCTTCCTTACAAAAATCTTTATTGATCTCAGATTTTTTCTTGTTCTTTCCTAGGATTTGTGCTTATATGTAATTTGCTCTCCTACTCTTGGGTATCATTGAGTGAATGGTTAGCAATGATCAGTCATTTATTTTATTTATTTATTTTTTTAGACTCATTATAGCGAAAATCCTCCAAATACCAACTGTGGCGCCCCAGAATTCCTAGATGATGAAAACGTTATGGTTCCAGTGAGTTCCGCTTTATCAACAGTTGTATTTATAAACTACAATATATTGGGCACTAAAGGGTATTGCATGCGCTATCATGGCCACGTAACCGCATAACGCATGTGATAATGAAAATGTGAATTCACTATTGCTCGTATGTAGTATTAAGCACAAACACCAAAAACACAAATTAAATATTGCATAAAAAGGCATTAAAGTCAATTCACAGAAGGAAATAAATAAATAAATGCATGCCGCAATTAAGTACTGGTCCAAGCTTGCGATAACGATGGCATAATTTTGAACATTTTTAAAAAATAGGTGGGAAAGTGCAAGCTGGAGCAGGTGACAGCTAGATTTTACTTGGGAGTTCTGTCTGGAGGCTGGCAGATGGCATAGCAAAGAGGATAGAGCCCTTTGAATCCAGTCTTCTGGAATTTAAAGAAGAGGAGGAGGAGGAGGAGAAGATCTCAAGTGGTCCTTTTAAAGGAAAGAAACTTTAACCACTTCAGCCCTGGAAGGTTTTACCCCCTTAATGACCACTCCATTTTTTGCAATATGGCACTATTTTTTTTACTTTTTGCTATAATACATATCCAATAAAAAAAAACAAAAAAAGCAAATGTATTCCTCAGTTTAGGCGGATATATATTCTGCTACATATTTTTGGTAAATAAAATCGCAATAGGCTTCTACAAAATAGAGGATAGATTTATGGCATTTTTATTATATTTTTTACTAGCAATGGCGGCGATCTGTGATTTTTATCTGGGCTGCAACATTGCGGTAGACAGATCGGACACTTTTGACACTTTTTTGGGACCAATGACATTTATAAAGCGATCAGAGCTAAAAATAGCCACTGATTACTGGCAGGGAAGGGGTTTAACTCTAGGGGCGATCAAGGGGTTAAATATGTTCCCTCACTTCTAACTGTGTGGGGGCTGGGCTGGCAGGGACATGACAGATCTCACTGTTCCAGATCACTGGGAACAGCAGATCTCTGTCATGTCTGCTGACAGAACGGGGATCCGCCATGTTTACATTGGAAAATCGCCGTTCTGCCTCTGTAGAAGACGATTACGGGTCGCGCTCCTGCCTGTAACTGCGTGAGCCACCGTACAGCTACGGCGATTTGCACAGGATAGCCGACCTGCCGCTGTATAACGACGACGGCTGGTTGGCGGTTAAAGTGGATGTAAACCCGATTCATGAAATTTGACCTGGGCACACATATCTGCAGTGTTTACTTATCTCTCTCCAAAGCACTAAATCCTGTGACTTTTTGCTGTTCCGTTCTTCTGTTATCAGCATAACTTCTGACAAGTTCTCCATCAACTGAGATAAAACGAGCCTGAGGTTTGTGTTGGGGAGGGTGCTATAAATAGAGTAGCAGGGAGCTTGTCTTGTCACAGCACAGCTCTGCAAGTATCTTCGTTCTTCTGCCTATGTGGAGGGGGGGTGCCTTTCCTCCAATCAGCTGTCACACAGTGTATGCCAAGACTCCCCTCCTACTGCTGAATGAGGAAGTAAAAATTCTAACACCACGTTAGAATTCTAAAGGATATAGAAAGGGAAATACAGTAGATATACGATATCTCACAAAGGTGAGAACACCCTCACATGTTTGTAAATATTTTATTCTATATTTTCATGTGACAACGCTGAAGAGATCACACTTTGCTACAATGTAAAGTAGTGAGTGCACAGCTTTTATAACAGTGTAAATTTGCTGTCCCCTCAAAATAACTCAACACACAGCCATTAATGTCTAAACCACTGGCAACAAAAGTGAGTTCACCCCTAAGTAAAAAATGTCCAAATTGGGCCCAAAGTGTCAATATTATGGTGTTGATTTACTAAAGCTTGAAAGTGCAAAATTTGGTGCAGCTCCACACAGAAACCAATCAGCTTCAAGGTTTTATTGTCAAAGCTTGATTGAACAAGCTGAGGTTAGAAGCTGATTGGCTAGCATGCACAGCTGCACCGGTTTTTACACTCTCTAGCTTTAGTAAATCAACCCCTATGTATGGCCACCATTATTTTCCAGCACTGCCTTAACCCTCTTGGGCATGGAGTTCACCAGAGCTTATCATGGAGCTTTATACCCAACTCATAGGGTACCTTGAGCCCTCAACACAGAGAAGCCAAACCATACTAGCCATGACTAAATTGCTAGCTGCCTTACACCTTTTTGGAAAAGCATCATATCAGATGCTTGCGATAACTTACCGCACAGTTTTCATGTGATATTTAAGGCATATTTCGGAAAGATAATACAAGGAGAGTTTCTTTGTGAATTGCAGTTTTCTTTTGTTTTGTTTTTTTGGAACATTGTGCATTATTTCTCCTACGTTCACTGACAGACGCAGCTCTTCATGACATGTGGGGTTTATGCTTGTCCAACTAGGAGTTAACTAGGCAGGGAAAAGAACAAGCTGGCCCCTCTCACGGGGCCGTCCTCTCTTCCCACATAAACCCCCCACCCTGCATAGCTCAGCAGTTTTAATGCCTAGTTTGCAAGGAGTTGACCTGGCTCCCTTAGGGGATTTGCGGTCCGGATTGTGACCGTTTCTTTTTATTTCTTTTATTTTCTTTTTTAATCACTTAGTTCTATCAAGCATGAAGTCTGCTATCTAGAAGCCGGCCGGGGCATAGAGGGTCGTTACAGGACTCTGTACTTTCCCCGGCTTGGCCGACCGATGCGAGCCAGTCCCCGGGTATGGGGTCCCGCTGTGCGGGCGGCCTGGGGGTCTCCCCTCTTGCGCCCTGGTCCCGGACTGTGGTCCGGTTCGGGCGACTTTGGCCGGCAGCATCCCGCCCAGACAGGGGCGGCAGGTCTGCGAACGGGTGGCTACCCGCTACGCCCGACAGGAATGTCGAGTGAGTGCCCCTCTGCTTCAGGTGTGGAGGGGGGGGGCGACGGGTGTCCGAACGCTTTCGGGGTGGTAGCCACTACCGTGGGGTTCCCGGTACTCCTGGGGTCCTTCCTCCCCCCCCCCCCCACACCCCCCCATCCCACCGTGCTGCACCCGGACGTTATTCCGCTCTTTTTTGCGACTTTGAGCACCATGCGGTGATCCGTCGCCATTTTGCGGTGGATCGCTGCCATTTTGCCGTGGTCGCGGACATTTGTTCCTAAAGGAGCCTTCCCTCTAGTGCTCAGAGCGGCCATTTTGTGGTAGGCATGTTCCCCTGCAGGGTTGGTTTGGCCTCTAGTGTATGACCTCGGCGGCCATATTGGAGTCCCTGCATGCTGTAAAAACGTGCTACAGCCGTTTTTACTTTCTCTTTGGAACGGTGGCTTCTGACGGCGCAGATCATCTGGCGGTTCTCATACTGGCAGCGAACAGCAAGTATAGCTGGGCTCCCCTGTGGGTGCTGGTGGCGGTGGGTGCAGTCCTCCTGGGTCTCCGGGCGTTTTGTGGGGTGGTGGTGTGCGGCAGTGTGGGGGTGCCTCAAAGCAGGCTTTTTTCCTTTTTCTCTGATTTCATTCCCACGCTATTCGGGGGAAAAAATGATGGCAGGCGACCCTGCTATGCCTGCTGAGGAGGGTTCAGCAACAGCGCAACCTGCGCAAGGGGCTTTTTGGACCAGCTGCGGGCGGTCTTTAGCGAGTTTCTTCCCCGGGTGGAACCAAATACCACCCCAGGGGTCCCTAGAAAACGCCATCCTCCCCCCCTCCCTGTTCTTCAGGGGAGGATTCAGAACCGGAGATAGCATCAGGGGTCACAGGAACCCCAGTAGAGCTTTCTGAAGGTGAACTGGCCCCCTCGGATGGAGAGGAGGACCAGGGCACGGCGGCTGTGCGAGCAGAGGCACTGGTATCCGCCATTATCTCTGGGATTCGCACTACGCTGCGACTGAGCCAGGACGGCGAGTCGCAGACGTCTGCATATGTTTGCGGGTCTGCAGGCCCCCCAGGGCCCCTAGGGGTTATCCCTATGATCAGTTCTTTGACCACCTGAATATCGTGAATGGCAGCGTCCGCAGCATTCCTTTTCGCTGTCAAAACGTTTTGCCATCTGTTATCCTTTTGAGGATAGTTTCTGCAGAAGTGGGCATCACCTGCAGTGGACCCCCCGATAGCTCGCCTGAATAAGGCGATGACCATTCCCTTGGAAGGGTCCCCCTCTTTTAAGGATCCGGCTGATAGGCGGACAGAGGCGGTGCCAAACGTTCTTTTTCTGTTAGCAGGCTCAGCTCTGCAGCCAGCCCTGGCGTCTGCCATGGCGGCGCAATACTTATCTGAGCGTATGGCGGAGCTTCAGAATGATCTGGACTGCGGTCGCCTGATGGATGCGCCACAGAGGGCTGATTTTTTGTTTCAGGGTATCAAATGCTTCTGTGATGCAGCTCTGGATCTGCTCCCTATGTTATCCAAAATGGCTGTATTTGCCGTCATTCTCAGACGAGTCCTTTGGTTACGCTCATGATCAGGGACCACACGCCCAAAAGAGGCCTTGCAGATCTCCCCTTCCAGGGCGGCCGTCTTTTCGGTCCACATCTGGATGAGATCATTAAGGATTTCACTGGTGGAAAGAGCACTTTCCTTCCGGAGCCCCGAAGGCGAGAATTCCGCCGTAGACAGGGGCCTGTCTCTTTGGGTCAGAAGAGGTTTTTTCGTGCCTCTGGCGCGGCAAAAGGAAACCGTCCTGGCTAGGCCACTGCGGGGCCCAGTACGCGGCAGTGGCAGCGCAAAACTGGAAAGGCAGAAGACGAAACATCCTCTGCCTGATCCCCACCCCAATCCGAGCTTCGGTTGGGGGAAGTCTTCTGGGGTTCGCAGACAGGTGGACTGCTCGCTTTTCCGACCGGTGGGTTCAGGAAGTGGTGTCCACCGGGTACAGGATAGAGTTCAGTACTCTACCCCCAGACAGGTTCTTCCCATCGAACTTATAACTGCCGCAGGGGCATCGGGAGGCCCTCTTTGGGGCCGTTGAAGCACTCTCCGACCAGGGGGTGATTATGCCCGTACCTCCAGTGGAGAGGTTTTACTAAAACCTGTTTGTGATCTCCAAAGAAGGAGGAGGGGTCCGGCCAGTTCTGGATCTATAGGCCCTGAACTGCTATGTAAAAACACAAAAATTACGGATGGAATGAATTCGTTCGGTCGTGGCCGCCCTCCATCAGGGGGACTTCCTGGCGTCTCTGGATATCAGGGACGCTCATTTTCAGGTCCCCATTTGTCCACGGCACCAGCGTATTCTACGCCTGCGGTGGGGGACCTCCATTACCAATTCGTGGCACTCCCCTTCGGTCTGGCCTCAGCTCCTCGGGTTTTCACCAGGCTAGTGGCCCCAGTACTGGCGTTACTGAAGCAGAGAGGTATTACTGTAGTAGCCTACCTCGACGACCTGCTCCTGAGAGCGGAGTCCTCCTCAGCTCTGGAGGAGAATGTGAGGATCACCATGACTTCGTTGCGGGACTTCGGCTGGTTGATCAACCTAAAGAAGTCAACGATCTCTCCGTCCCGTCACCTGGAGTATCTAGGTCTGACTCTGGACATAGAGCAAGCAATGGTGTATCTGCCTCCGGCCAAGTGGCTGTCGCTACAGGAGGCGGTGCTAACCTTCCTGTCACACCGGCAGTCATCATTACAGTTCTGTATGCGGGTGCTGGGGCTCATGGTCTCAACCTTCGAGGCGATACCTTACGCCCAGAGCCACACTCGCCTTCTCCAGCGTACGATTCTGTCCCGGTGGGACAGATCTCCACGGTCCTTGGACCTTCTGATCGCCTGAACTCTCAGACCAGGGTTTCTCTGACCTGGTGGCTTCGGGACCCGGCACTGACTCGGGGGAAGTCGTTCCTGCCCCTTCATTGGGTGTTAATCACGACGGACGCCAGCCTGTCGGGGTGGAGTCCTGGGGAAACTGTCTGCCCAGGGCACTTGGTCAGCGCAGGAATCTCGCCTCCCGATCAATGTGCTGGAGCTAAGGGCGATCAGGCTGTGTCTATCTCACTGGACGGTGAGGTTGCGAGGTCACCCGATTCAGGTCCAGTCGGACAATGCCACAGCAGTGGCATATGGGAACCATCAGGGCGGAACAAGGAGTCCAGCAGCTGCGGCGGAAGCAGCTCTGGTTCTATGTTGGGCAGAACTTCACGTTCTGGTGATTTCCGCCAGGCGTGGAAAACTGGCAGGTGGACTTTTCTCAGTCACCAGACGCTGGATCAGGGAGAGTGGTCTCTCCATCCAGAGGTGTTTAGCCATATTTGCCACAAGTGGGGGATGCTGGATGTGGATCTTATGGCGTCTCGGGTCAATCACAAAGTAAGGAATGTTGTGTCCAGGACAAGAGATCCGTTGGTAATAGCCACGGACGCTCTCGTGGCCCCTTGGGGCCAGTATCGTCTGCTGTATGCTTTCCCTCCAATCAGGCTTCTCCCGTGGTTGCTACGCAGGGTGGAAGCGGAGGGAATTCCATTGATCCTGGTGGCTCCAGATTGGCCTCTGCGTCCGTGGTACGCCGACGTGGTGCAAATGGTGGCGGACGTTCCCTGGCGGCTCCCGCTGCGAGACGACCTGCTGTCTCAGGGGCCCATCTTACACCCTGCTTTACTTCGCTGGCTTTGACGGCCTGGCTCTTGAGGCCCAGGTGCTGAGGGACAGGGGTGTCGCTGACTCCGTGAGTCCTACCATGCTAAAAGCATGCAAGTGTACTTCTCACAAAATTTATCACAGCACCTGGAAGGCTTACACAGCCTGGTGTGAGGCGGAGGGTTATAACCCTCGCTCATACGTGGTGTCCAGGGTCCTGGCCTTTTTACAGCAGGGCCTGTACAAGAAGATGGCCCTGAGTTCTATCAAGGGCCAGATATCGGCTCTGGCGCTTCTTTTTCAAAGACCCCTGGCATCGCATTCGCTGATTCGTACCTTTGTACAAGGTGGGCGCCTCGGGCACGGTCCCACGATGGCTCCATGGGACTTGAATTTGGTGCTTTCTGTGCTCAGAAACCGCCATATGGGAAGATCAGGGATATTCCCTTACAACTGCTGTCGCAGAAGGTGGCCTTCTTGGTGGCCATTACATCCGCTTGCGGGTGTCTGAGCTGACTGCACTGTCGTGCAGGTCTCCCTATCTGGTCCTTCAAGAGGACAAGGCGGTTTTGCGTCCACCTCCTTCTTTTCTTCAGAAGGTGGTTTCTTCTTTTCACATTAATGAAGATATAGTTCTTCCTTCATTGTGTCACGGCCCTCGCATCCTAAGGAATTTGAGTTACAAAAATTCCTTGGTCGTCGTAAGGGCCTTACGAGTGTATCTGAATGCGACAGCTTCCTTTCTGAAGTCTGACTCTTGTTTGTACTGACGGAAGGTCCGCGCAAAGGTTTTGCGACTTCGTTGGCTACTGTCTCCCGTTGGATTAGACAGCTCGTGACCCATGCGTATTCTGTTCTCGGCAAGGTTTCCCCTTTTCCGGTCACGGCTCATTCTACCAGGGCTGTTAGCACTTCCTGGGTTTCCGGACACCAGGCCTCGGTGTCACAGGTGTGCAAGGCGGCCGCATGGGCCTCGGTACACACTTTTACAAAGTTTTATAAGGTTGATGTGTCAGCATTCTCGGATGCTGCTTTTGGCCGTAAAGTTTTACAGGCTGCAGTGTAGGCGCGTCTGGCGCCTCCTTAGAGGTTCTGTTGGGTACAGTTGTTATTGTTTACCCACCCCTCTTTTGACACAGCTTTGGGACATCCCCACATGTCATCAAGAGCTGCATCTGTCAGTGAGCGTAGGAGAAAAAGGGATATTATTAAAACTTACCGTAAAATCCTTTTCTCCGAGTTCACTGACAGACGCAGCACCCACCCCTCTGCGCTCTTTTTGGTACGGCTTGTGTACGAACTGCTGAGCTATGCAGGGTGGGGGGTTTAAGTGGGAAGAGAGGACAGCCACGTGGGAGGGGCCAGCTTGTTCTTTTTCCTGCCTAGTTAACTCCTAGTAGGACAAGCATAAACCCCACATGTCATGAAGAGCTGCTTCTGTCAGTGAACTCGGAGAAAAGCATTTTACGGTAAGTTTTAATAAAATCCCTTTTTTACCTGGATTCGGTAAGATATCGCTTAGTGAATTGTGCCCAGAGTGCCTTATAGTCTGCTCTGGGCTTAGTTCACTAAATAAGTTTTATCACTTTATTAAATTAGTTCTTACATTATTCTCAATGGGATAAAATATATGTGGTACAGAGTGGGGGGGGGGGGGGGGGGGGGGGGGG
Organism: Glandirana rugosa; assembly: GCA_018402905.1. Taxonomy (NCBI): domain Eukaryota; kingdom Metazoa; phylum Chordata; class Amphibia; order Anura; family Ranidae; genus Glandirana; species Glandirana rugosa. Next base: position 40,807 of record BLSH010531783.1, read on the forward strand.
GGGGGGGGGGGGGGGGGGGGGGGGGGGGGGGGGGGGGGGGGGGGGG
>BLSH010531784.1:2617-26697 GCA_018402905.1 Glandirana rugosa
AAAAAATCCCCCCCCCCCCCCCCCCCCACAGAGCTGCTGTCTTCCCCCCTCCTTTCTCCTGCCAGCTGCTGTAAAATATGTGTCATGATGGAGAGATGGGAATGAGTCTGTAAATTTGTCATTTACCGGCTCCTTCCTTTTCTGAATGAATTGGTGCTTGGTGCCAATTGGTTCATTCATAACTGAAGCATAGTAAACTGTTTTTACTATACTTCCGTTTCTGAATGAATGGGAGGCTCGTTGCACAGCTATTCCTGTCCATTCATTCTGTACAGCTGAGGCTACACAGATGGAGATCGAGAGCTGAGGTTTGTTTAGACCCCCGATATCTCATCAAAGCCCCCCAACAGAGCTCCTAAAAAAATGTAAAAAATTATAAAAGAAATAAAATTCAATGGTAAAAAAACAATAAAATTAAAATAAAAATTAAAAACTACTGACACTAGTGAGGGAACTATCAGGATAGCAAAGGTTGCAATTGTGACCGGGCCCTGGCATTTCGCCACCATGGGAAGGCCCGAAGATTGCAGAAAGGGGGCCTACTGCAGAACTTGTGAAATGACCCCGCTGTGGTACCGTAATAAAGGGACCCGCGATAGGAGTAAAGGGCCCCAGGATCAGCAGGAAGAGGGAAGGGCCAATGGTCAGGGGGCCCTTCATAATTTCTTGCACCGGGGCCCTGTAGGTTCTAGTTATGCCTCTGCATACTGCATACATCTTGCCATCAATTTTGACCAAATTTCCTGTGCCTTTGTAGCTCACACATCCCCAAAACATCAGCGATCCACCCCCGTGTTTCACAGGCCTCCAAATGTAGAGTTTATGGTTGTGGCCAAAAAGCTGAATCTTGGTCTCATCACTCCACATGACTTTGTGCCAGAAGGTTTGAGGCTTGTCTCTGTGCTGTTTGGCGTATTGTAAGCGGGATACTTTGTGGCATTTGCTTAGTAATGGCTTTCTTCTGGCGACTCGACTATGCAGCCTAGTGCCTCCTTATTGTGCATCTTGAAACAGCCACACCATATGTTTTAAGACAGTCCTGAAGTTATTTGTGGGTCTTTCTTTGAATCCCAGACAATTTTCCTGGCAGTTGTGGCTGAAATTCTAGCTGGTCTACATGACCGTGGTTTGGTTTCAGCAGAACCCCTCATTTTCCACTTCTTGATTAGAGTTTGAACACTGCTGATTGGCATTCTCAATTCCTTGGATATCTTTTTATATTCCTTTCCTGTTTTATACAGTTCAACTACCTTTTCCCGCAGATCTTTTGACAATTCTTTTGCTTTCCCCATAACTCAGAATCCAGAAACGTCAGTGCAGCACTGAATGAAAGATGCAAGGGTCTGTCAGGAGTCCAGAAACTCATTGACCTTTTATACACACACTAATTACAAGCAAACAGATCACATGTGAGGATGGTTATCTTTAATAGCCATTGAAACCCCTTTGTGTCAACTTGTGTGCATGTTATCAGGCCAAAATCACCAGGGTATGTAAACTTTTGATCAGGGTCATTTGGGTAGTTTCTGTTGTCATTATGATTTAAAAAGAGTAAACACATTTGATTGATAATAAATGACTTCAGCCAAATACTAACCATGAGTGAGAGAAAAGTTTTTGTGTTATTATTGATATTCTCTGAAAAATGGCCAAGAAATCATAAATTCTGCCAGGGTATGTAAACTTATAAGCACAACTGTATACCATAGTTTGTGGACTCTATAACTTTCCTACAGACTAAATAATATACACTGATTTGGGTTATTTTCACCAAAGAAATGTAGCAGAATACATTTTGGCCTAAATTTATGAAGAAAGATTATTTATTTGCAAAATTTTATAACAGAAACAAAGAAATCCACATTTTTTTTTCAGTTTTTTTAGTTTATATAGCAAAAAATAAAAAAAACAGTAGTGATTAATTACCACCAAAAGAAAGCTCTAGTTGTGTGAACAAAATGATAAAAATTTCATTTGAGTACAGTGTTGCATGACAGCACAATTGTCACTGAAAGTGTGACAGTGCTGGAAGCTGAAAATTTGCCTGGGCAGGAAGGGGGTAAAAATGCCCGGTATTTAAGTGGTTAAATCCAATAAATCATCAGTCATTACTCAAATAACATTAAGACCCCTTTCACACTGAAAGCGCTGTCCGTTTGGGTAAATTGACGCTCGTTTTTGCGGCTCTTTACCAATGTTTAACCACTTCCCGACCAGCCACCGTCATTATACTGCGGCAAGGTGGCTCGTTCGCTCAAATCGCCGTGGGTGTACGTCAGCCCGTGCACCCGCTCTTGTGGGTGACAGAACGGGGATCTGCCTGTGTAAACAAGGGGAGATCACACAGATCCTGTCTTTCTGCCATGCAGGAAGACTGAGCTGTGTATTTCCCCAGGCAGCCCATCCCCCATACAGTTAGAAAACACAAACAGGGAACACATTCAAGCCCTTGATCGCCCCTGATGTTATCCCCCTTCCCTGCCAGTGTCATTAGTACAATAACAGTGCATGTTTTTAGCACTGATTACTGTCATAATGTCACTGGTTCCCAAAAGACTGTCAAAAATGTCAGTTAGGTGTGCGATCTGTCCGCCGCAATATCGCAGTCCTGCTAAAAATCACAGATCACCGCCATTACTAGTAAAAAAAGAAAAAAATAATTTAAAAAAATGCCATAAATCTATCCCCTATTTTGTAGACGTGATAACTTTTGCGAAAACCAATCAATATAAGATTATTGCGATTTTTTTTTTTTTTTTTGTACCAAATATATTTAGAAGAATACATATCAGCCTAAACTGATGAAGAAATTTGTTTTTTTACATTTTTTTGGATATGTATTATAGCAAAAAGTAAACATTTTTTGTTTTTTTCACTATTATCTGTGTTTTTTTGTTCATAGTGCAAAAAATAAAAACCGCAAAGATGATCAAATATCACCAAAAGAAAGCTCTATTTGTGGGGGGAAAAAAGGACATTCATTTGGGTACAGCGTCACATGACCGCTCAATTGTCAGTTAAAGTGATACAGTGTAGTATCACAAAAATGGCCTGGTCGGGAAGGGGGTAAATCCTTCTTGTCCTTAAGTGGTTAAGCGGCACTTTTCCCCCGCTTTTCGGCCGCTAGCGTTTTGTGGCGCTTTCAAATCACTTTTATGCCGCTTTGAAAATGCTGCCTATTCATTCCAATGGGTAGGGGCGGTTTAGGAGCTCTGTATACAGCACTCCCAACCCCCCCTAAAGAGCGTCCGAATGTCCCGCAAGCGCACCGCCCCAGTGTGAAGAGACACACTGGAATGAATGAGAGGCGGTTTTCAGGCGCTTAGCAGAGGTTATTTCTAGCACTAAAGCGCCTGAAAAACTCCCCAGTGTGAAAGGGGTCTAAACATTTTTTATTGAAATATCGTAAAATAATACATATTCTAGTAAAGGATCCTGCCCAGCTTTCCTATAGTAGAAAATTAGGAGAAATATTTCAGCCTTAAATATTCAATAAAACCTCAATAACAACCGCAGCAACTAGTAGACCAGCTGTCTGCTCTATAAAGGTAATGGGAAAATTATACAGTATATTTGTGAATGGTTTTAATATGTTAGGTCATTTTTTTACCTATTGAGCTGTTCATTTATTATTTTTAATTATATGTTAGGTATCAGAGGACAGTTTCAACCATCCCTGTCGAAACAAAATTGCGGATTACTTCAATAAGTTATGGACCATGGTGGACAAAGAGGTAATTTCTATAAGAACAGAACAGAATGTTTAGCAGGGTGCTTGTTCTGAAATTTGATTAGGGTGTGAATCGACAAAAACTCGGGCATGAAAAAAACAATTTGCATCATTTTTTGAAGTTGGGAATTGCATTGATGCCTTCCTTGCCAATGAAAAACTGACTACTATCCCCATAAATACATATCACACATTTCTTATAAGACCCCTTTCATATTTGTGCGAGTTGTCCTGCAATTTGGGAATGCAAAGTCTCATGACAAGTCGTTCCCCATTATTTCCAATGAGTACCGGTCATATCTGTAGGACTTTCAAGTTTTGCCGACTTCAAAGTAGTCCCTGCATTACTTTGGTCCAACTTTGATGCAACGTGAGCTCCATAGACTTCAATGTTAAACCCTCAAAGTCTCATGCAAATCGCACCTGAATAATATAGATGCGATTTCTGTACTACTTCTGTACAACTTTGTAATATTTTTTCATTGTGGCAAAGTTGCAAACAAAGTCGTACTGATCCAAAATCACGGCAAAATCGCGTCACATAAGTGTGAAACGGGCCTTAAGTTTTGGATAGAGTGGAGATGATTATTATTATTATACAGTATTTTTATTTTTGCCAACAGTTTGCACAGCGCTTTACAACATGAGGGCAGACAGTACAGTTGCAATACAGCAGGAGGAATCAGGGGGCCCTGCTCATTAGTGTTTACAATCTAAGTTATAAGCCCTGTCAGTTTTTATTGCTGTCTGTGCCCCCCCATTGGGGAGATTCTCCCTCTCTATTTGTCCTGTTTACCGTTGTCGTCAAAAGTGAAAGTAAAAGAAAATACCAAATTTTGAGTTGTCCCCAGAATGTAATAGAGGGGAAATCCTCCAATGCAGACACTAGTTCTGGTGATCTGGGGGTCCACAACAATTCCTTTAATTTGCAGGGATTTCCTCTCACTTACTGTTTGGCAATGGGACTGGGAGTGAAGGTAAATCTCCCCTTTGGGACAAAGAGGGCAAAAATAAACCTTACAGGGGTTATAACCCCTGTTACTCTATCCAAAATGAAAAAAAAAGTTTTGTCTATCGCTCCTCTTTAAGGTATAGGACCCATGGGTTAAATATCACCATCCAACTCTCTGCACAGAGGGTCTGATGGCTTTATAAGGAACCCATTATGGGAAACAGAACCTCCTGCACCATGCTTCTCCCTTCTTACTCCTTTCTTCCGCACCCACCTACCTATCTTTTCCCTTCCCTTCATTTCCCTCCTATCCTTGTATTTGCATATCTGGGCCATAGCCCCCCACAAAATGTCCCTTTTCCAACTTTCTTCCTATACTTACCTTGGATGTTTCTCAGTCTGGGAATAGAAAGCTTAAAGGGTAACTCCACTTTCGTGGGGGAAAAAAAAAGCAAATAAAGAAAAAATAATATAGCGCATATAATCGTGATACAATTCATATTGTAATTGAATGTTATTAAAAATGACCTTTCCTTTTCAATCTGCAGCCACTGTAATGTTCTGAAAATGTAGTGAAATGTGGCTACCTGGAGTTGTTCTGTACACAGAATGTATACTGACCACTCCCCAGAAACATCATTTCCTGCTTGTGTAATTGGCTCACCAATTTTCCCAGAAGTCTGCACTAAGATACAAGTCAGATTTCAGGCATCCCCTGCAACAAAAATGTAATTTTTGGAGAGATACTTTCAATAGGAACACATCTAAAGGGATGCAGGCCCAGCAGCTTTCATCATTAGTGCTCTGCAGCTGCACACCTGACTGATAATTATGAAACCACTACCATTAGACCCACACAGTACAGAGGCACAGACAAGCACAGAGGGGTTTCTTCAGAATAACAAAAGGTAGGAATCTGCAACAAAGTTTGATATAATTTTTGCAATGTACATAGATCACCCAGAGTGGAATGTTTTTTTCTCAACAAAAGTGGGGTTACGCTTTAACAAAAACAAAACAAATTGAAAACCCCTCCTAGTCCCCTCTCCACTCCCCCCCAAACCTACCCTTTCATTTTTTTATTCCTTCCCTTTTCCCCAGCAGATCCTGGGAATACTGGGTCCTACAATGAAATTGAATATGTTGTATGAATTTTTAAAAAGTTGTGCACAACCTAATTTAACTCATCTGTACATCACATAGAATACTGACATGTAGCACCCCCAAAGTGTAGGCTTTTTTTTGTAGCAATCTTTTTGCTAGGAGAGGCAAAATTTAGTCAGGCCTGATGTAAGTTGCAGGCCTGGATGTTTTGATTTGGGCAGGGGAGTGGCTCAGAGTAGGCTGGAGATTGCAGGGAGGGACACCCCTTGGATACTCCTCCCCTTGGTTCCAGAAAGTGCTGGAAGGGGGGATGGATAAGGAGGTGTCACTTGCTGCATATGTTAAGGAGCCCTGACCAATCCCCAATTAGAATTGGCAGGGGGCCGGCCTCCTTAAATACAATGATCTGCCCAGCAGGGGGATGAGTGTGTCGGGTGGAAGTGTGGAGAATGTAGCAGAGGTGCTGTGGAAGCCCCTACCCGGGAGAAAGCCCCCAGTCTGGGGAGGGTGACCTTGAGGCCTGGAGACTCGGATGCAGCCTGGAGTGGAGTTGATTCCTGGAGCAATACAAGGGAGTAGGCGAAAAGCAGAGATGTTACTGAGGACATTTTAAAGTATCCACTGGAGTCGCGAGTGACAGACCCTGGGAGCTGGAAGATAGGCTGGAGCAGGCTGAGAGAGGAATAGTGGACAGTCTGTGGAGGTCTCGGGAGCCAGTCAGGGGAAGGAGTGTCACTGTGAGGAGAGTAGGTCGGTGTGACCTAGAAGAGGGATGGGCTGGAAGTTGTAGTCCAGCAAAGGGCCCAGCTAGCACCAACGTACTAAGCTACACTTTGAGGGGTCCAAGACCCTGGCCTATAATGGGTGGTACGGAGGTCCTGCTGACAGAGTGCAGGCCTCACCCTGTGTTAGCTGCGGTGAAGAGAAATGACTTGTGTGAGCCTGATAAATTTCCTTTCAGGTCAGGAACTAAGCCAAGTGCTTGAGAGAAGTGAAATGAGCAATAGTCTGCAAGCGTCAGTGCTGGAGGAAGTAGAGTGTATATATGGTCGTGTATATAGATGGTCCTGTAACCAATTCTTTGGGCCTCCCACAGTCACCCCTTTCCCCATCCAAGTTAATCCCCTAAATAAAACAAACAAAAACAAGGGCCGGCCTGTTCAGTGACTTCGGATGTGTGACATATGGTGGGATTGAGGGCAGCTATAAGGTGAACTACAACTACCAGCCACTCCCAAGGGAGCACATGGCTACAGACATATAAGGCTGGTTCACACTGTGCGGTGTGTGCTCAGGCATTGCATATTAGGCACATTTTCTGCGATCTGAACGGGGTCTAAAAAAAAAAAAGATCCTGTTCCTTTTGCCACTTCAGCCCCAGAATGATTTGCCCCCTTCCTGACCAGGCCATTTTTTGCGATACGGCACTGCATCGCTTTAACTGACCATTGCGTGGTCGTGCGACGTTGTAACCAAACAGTTGATGTCCTTTTTTTCCCCACAAATAGAGCTTTCTTTTGGTGGTATTTGATCACCTCTGTGGTTTTTATTTTTTGCGCTATAAACAAAAAAAGAGCGACAGTTTTGAAAAAAAAAAACATTTTTTTTTTTTACTTTTTGCCATAATAAATATCCAAAAACGAAAAGGTAAAAAAACAAATTTCTTCATCAGTTTAGGCCATTATGTATTCTGCTACATATTTTTGGTAAACTAAATCCCAATCAGCGTATGTTGATTGTTTTGTGCAAAAGTCTACAAATAGGGGATAGATTTATGGCATTTTTATTATCATTTTTTTTTACTAGTATTGGCGGTGATCAGCGATTTTTAGTGGGACTGCAACATTGCGGCGGACAAATCCGACACTTTTGACACTTTTTTGGGACCATTGACATTTATACAGAGATCAGTGCTATAAAATTGAACTTATTACTGTATAAATGGCACTGTCAGGGAAGGGGTTAACACCAGGGGCGATCAAAGGGTTAAATGTTCCCTAGAGAGGTGCTTTCTAACTGGAGGGGGAGTGGTCTGACAGGGAGTAGAGAGAGATCACTGTTCCTAATCACTAGGAACAAACGATCTCACTCTACTCCCCTGACAGAAGAGGGATCTGCTTTGTTTACACTGGCAGATCCTGGTTCTGCTTCTCTGTGGAGCGATTGTGGGTGGCCAGCAAACATTGAGCCCGCCGGACCCTCTGGTTGGCTCCCCCGCTAGCGAATGGGCACGCCCGCCCACAGATCATCATGCACACGCCCCATGTACAATGACAGCGATTCGCGCAGCCGAGCCAATCTGGCACGGTATAACTGCGGCGGCTGGTCGGCAAACAGTTAAAGCATGTTAAACTGCATAGTGCTTGTGCGGTGTCATTTGTCCCTTTCTATGTTGTAACATACCTAGTTGATCCTGCCTGTTCCTGTGTCCTCCTAGGTGTGCTGACCATGGTAATCATGGCTGCTGATCCATGATACTGTGGTCAGTGTACGTTCCTCCGTCATTCTGCTGCTCTTCCCTCTCTCCCTCCCAACTGTCTGCTTGGAAGTCTGTGTGAGTCGTCACCTCTCCCACCACCACCCCCCCCCCCGGCGCCGCTATTTTGTCTGGGAGTTACGTTAGTGATACCAATTCCTGCCAGCCTCTCTGTTATAACGAGATGCACTATACAATGTGTGTTTTTTTTATTCTACAGCTAAATACCTTTTTTTACATTGCTAATGTGCGGTCACGTGACTGGCCAGCAGACGTCAGAGGGGAAACTCAGCCCCTCCCACTGTAGTCCTTAGATGGGGGAAGGAGAGTGGCGGGTGGTCACATGTCCGCACATCAGCGATTTGAAAAAAGGTATTTAGCTGCAGAATTTTTATAAAACCGCACACTGTGTAGTACATCTTGTAATCACAACCACTTTAAAGGTTCGTGTATACAGGCAGCTGAACACCTTTTCTGAAGGCTAGAAACTTGACAGCTGCCAACCTACGGTGAAAAACACCAGTTTTACAGCTTTTACATACTGTGTTTATGTGAGTTTAGCAGCGGTTATGAGCATCGGCGGCCCATCCCTAAGGGGCACAGGGGCACCACCCCCTAACCTCTATGTACCTGCCCCTAATCTCCATGCAGGGCGCCGGACGCATAGAGTTTTCCGGGTTTTCTTTTTTTTTTTGCGAAGCACATGATTAGAGCTGGAGGCTCTAATTGGCATCAAAAAGGTTGGGCGCAGGGTGCAGAGCAATGCGCCCTGAGCCCACCCACTTGTGGCAAAAGCAAATCAGCATTCGCTAATGTCTTCCTGCTTCAGGACAAGAAGCGGGTCCTGAGACCGGATTGGCCTGGAGGAGAAGTGAGTGGATTGGCTGGTAGGAGAAGCCGCCAAAGCCATCTGCGACCTAGATGGGGTAAGTACGGGGCTGGGGGGCTTGCAAGCGGGGATGGCGAGTGGGCAAACCGGGCTGGCGAGCGGGAGGGGTAATGGGTTTGTTCTCTCTCTCTTTTCCAAGTGCTCTAATGTGACAATCCTCTGTGTAACTTTTTTTTATTCTGAAAATATTTTTAACAAGCAGGCAAATGTGTCACTCTGTCCAGCACTGACGTGCTGTCAGTGCCGCGTGCCCCCGGCCACCCCTGCTGAGCTGTATACCCTGATCTGTGATGCTGAGCTGTATACCCTGATCTGTGAGGCTGAGCTGTATACCCTGATCTGTGAGGCTGAGCTGTATACCCTGATCTGTGAGGCTGAGCTGTATACCCTGATCTGTGAGGCTGAGCTATATACCCTGATCTGTGAGGGTGAGCTATATACCCTGATCTGTGAGGCTGAGCTATATACTCTGCCCTGTGATGCTGAGCTGTATACCCTGATCTATAATGCAGAGCTGTATGTCCTGATCTGTGAGGCTGAGCTGTATACCCTGATCTGTGAGGCTGAGCTGTATACCCCGATCTGTGAGGCTGAGCTGTATACCCCGATCTGTGAGGCTGAGCTGTATACCCCGATCTGTGAGGCTGAGCTGTATACCCCAATCTGTGAGGCTGAGCTGTATACCCCGATCTGTGAGGCTGAGTTATATACCCTGATCTGTGATGCTGAGTTATATACCCTGATCTGTGAGGCTGAGCTGTATACCCTGATCTGTGAGGCTGAGCTATATACTCTGTCCTGTGATGCTGAGCTGTATACTCCTGTCCTGTGATTCTGGGGCTACTGTATACTCTGTCCTGTGATGCTGAGCTGTATACTTCTGACACTATGGGTGGAAGCAAGTGGAATACAGAGGACAGAGTGGGTGGATTTTATAAGGGGTGGGGCTAATGAGATGTGGGAGGGGCCAAAAAGGACCTAAAGCTTCACCAGCTGCCACTGTCTGGATCACTTCTAGTCCATTCACATGGTTTTTAATCAAACCCTGATGGAGGGGACATTATTAGACCCCCAAAACGCATTGGATATTGTTTGGATTGTGCTCCTGTCTTAGTGGAATAAAGTTGTATCTAGACCTCTTAGCAATGGTGTGACAATTCAATTTGCATTTTTGTTACATTACATTACAATACAAGCCAAGGAGACTGTGAATATACTCTGGGGTTTAGAAGCTGCATGCCCAAGAACCATATTATTTCTACCAATTTCAATACTTTAAAATGCTACTAAAACCACAACAGTAAAATCAGTTTGTATATGCAGTAAAGCATTCTTGTTATACTCATTGTGGAACCTAAATGGTTAACCCTTCGCATTGTGTAAAAAAGCTGTTTGATTCTGTCTGCTCTGATCCTCCCCTTTTGCCCCCAATCCATCTGCCGATAGAACAGAGCCTTGGAGGGCACTCTGCACATGCTCAGTTTGGTGTGTATTGCTAGAGAGTTTTGTTTTTTTTCTTGGGAGGGAGCATCTGATTAGCACAGGGCCAATCAGCGCTGTCCAAACAGAGGGTCAGGGGTCCTGCAGCCTCATAGGACAGTAAGAGGAGAATGAAAACGCCTTCTACAAGCTTTAACCAGATACTGATAGAAGTCATAAGACTGCTATATACTGCTGATGAGAAAAGATCTTTAGCAGTTTATATTTACTAAAATAATTGCATTTCCATGTTCTGTGTACTGTGGGAGACCAGATATAGTGAATGTAGGCTCCTGGGTTTAGTAAAACTTTAAAATAGCAATACCAGTGAGATAACCTTATGGGTCCACTGCAGCCTTTTTACTTTCTTTGATTACATTTCTACCTGACAACATTTTGAAGAGTTCTCCCTGATGCCTTTTTTTTCTTGGGTCAGTGCCACATAACTATTAGTATTTTCTTTCTTGTCTCTGGTAATCTGAATCTCTGTTTCTTTTGTAGGGTTATACTGAGTGTGCCATATGGAAGATTACAGTTGGGATGGAGAATATTCTTGAGTTGATTTCATACCTGAACTCAAGTATAAGGGCAAGCACCACCACCTCCTGATCAGGGAACAGAAGAATTTTAGGCATTTACTATTCAAAATCATGTTATGTCCTTTTTCTGGTTATTGGACCTTTTTTCTACTTTGCACTATTTCAGTTCTATGTGTAAATGGCGCGATTGTTCCAGATTTGCCGAACGTTCCTATTGGTACAGATGATACGTCATTTGTTATGGTAAATATTTAGCATGGCCTAGTTATTGGTTATGTGGATTTCAACCACTAAATTGCAAAAATGGAGTTGTTTGTGGACAATGTGCCAGTTGTAGAATCAGGAAACGGGGTTCATATGGGAAATGTAAAAGGGATATTACCCCCCCCCCCTCAGTGACAGTACACATATATGCGGAAGTGGACCTTTACCAATGAGTCTGCATATATGCATATCTGTCTTTGTTCTGAGCATGCGCCGCACAGTGCGCTCCCAGAGCAGAGACTGGGCTCTCACGAAACCATGGGTCCCATACTATCAATCAGGACCCAGGACTCCCGGTTCTGGGTCACCTGATCGCCTCTGATTGGCTATCACATTTATCAGTCACTGTGCAGCCCCCCTCCCTGTGTTTTCTTTCTCTCGGAATGGAGATACATTGTATATTTCTCTCCTTGCAGGGAGAAAGATGCAAATAAACAAAAGTGTGTCAAAAAATGTATAAAAATAAATAAATTGAAATTAAAGAAAAAATAATTAGATCTAGGTCAGTGCCAGGGTTAGTGTTTGGGTAAGGTAAGGGTCAAAGACCAAGGCCAGGACCAAATGGCAGGGTCAAAGGTCATGGTCAGTATATTTTGGGCATTTTTTTTTAAATTAGTATCAGTGTCAGTAATGTGCCAGTGTCTTTTAGGCAAGTTAAAAAATATTGTTTCTAGGCTATACTACGGGTACAAACAACAACTATCATACACATATTGCTGTGATCATCAGGAGCAGGGGAATTTTTTTTTGGGGGGGGGGGGGTTGCTCTTTGGTGGTAGGTTATGATAGTAGCAAGAAATATACAGCTACATTTTTTTTAAAAAAAAGATTTTTATTTTTTTTTTAACATTTTGGGACAGTTTTCCTTTGGTAATAATAGTAAAAAATCAGGAGATATCCATTACCATTTACCGCCAAAAGAAAGCCCAGTTTGTCCTGAAAAAAGCAAGGTATAATCCACGTAGATGCACATAGTAGTTGTGATGATACAGTATCTCACAAAAGTGAGTGCACCCCTCAAATTTATGTAAATATTTTATTGTATCTTTTCATGTGACAACACTGAAGAAATGACACTTTGCTACAATGTAAAGTAGTGAGTGTACAGCTTGTATAACAGTGTAAATTTACTGTCCCTTCAAAATAACTCAACTAAACCACTGGCAACCAAAGTGAGTACACCCCTAAGTAAAAATTCCCATATTGGGCCCAATTAGCCATTTTCCCTCCCTTGTGCCATGTGACCCGTTAGTGTTACAAGGTCTCAAGTGTGAATGGGGAGCAGGTGTGTTAAATTTGGTGTTATCGCTCTCACTCTCTCATACTGGTCACTGGAAGTTAAACATGGCACCTTATGGCAAAGAACTCTCTGAAGATCCGAAAAAAATAATTGTTGCTCTACATAAATATGGCCTAGGCTATAAGAAGATTGCGTAGACCCTGAAACTGAGCTGCAGCACAGTGGCCAAGACCATACAGCAGTTTAAAAGGACAGGTTCCACTCAGAACAGGCCTTGCCATGGTCGACCAAAGAAGTGTCATATCCAGAGGTTGACTTAGAGAAATAGACGTATGAGTGCTGCCAGCATTTCTGCAGAGGTTGAAGGGGTGGGGTGGTCAGCCTGTCAATGCTCAGACCATACGCCACACACTGCATCAAATTGGTCTGCATGGCTGTCATCCCAGAAAGAAGCCTCTTCTAAAGATGATGCACAAGAAAGCCCGCAAACACTTTGTTAAAGACAAGCAGACTAAGGACATGGATTTCTAGAACCATGTTCTGTGGTCTGATGAGACCAAGATAAACTTATTTGGTTCAGATGGTGTCAAGTGTTTATGGCGGCATCCAGGTGAGGAGTACAAAGACGAGTGTGTCTTGCCTACAGTCAAGCATGGTGGTGGGAGTGTCATGGTCTGGGGCTGCATGAGTGCTGCCAGCTACAGTTCATTGAGGGAATCATGAATGCCAACATATACTGTGGCATACTGAAGCAGAGCATGATCCCCTCCCTTCAGATACTGGGCCGCAGGGCAATATTCCAACAAGTTAATGACCCCAAACACACCTCCAAGACTACCACTGCCTTGCTAAAAAAGCTGAGGGTAAAGGTGATGGACTGGCCAAGCCTATCTCCAGACCTAAACCCTATTGCGCATCTGTGGGGCATCCTCAAATGGAAGGTGGAGGAGCGCAAGGTCTCTAACATCCACCAGTTCCATGATGTCGTCATGGAGGAGTGGAAGAGGAAGCTCTAGTGAACTCCATGCCCAAGACGGTTAAGGCAGTGCTGGAAAATAATGGTGGCCACACAAAATATTTACACTTTGGGTCCAATTTGGACATTTTCACTTAGGAGTGTACTCACTTTTGTTGCCAGTGGTTTAGACATTAATGGCTGTGTTTTGAGTTATTTTGAGGGGACAGCAAATTTACACTGTTATACAAGCTGTACACTCACTACTTTACATTGTAGCAAAGTGTAATTTCTTCAGTGTTGTCACATGAAAAGATATAATAAAATATTTACAAAAATGTGAGGGGTGTACTCACTTTTGTGAGATACTGTATGTAGTAAAAACAAAAAACAAAATTGCAAAATTGTGTTTAGGCATTAAGATTTGTTTACCCTCATTAAGATGTTAAAAACAGATTAGAAGAATAGGGGAAATAACTTGTAACTTGTAACTAGTCTTTCACATCCCCAGATATTAAGGATAACTTGCCACAAATGTGTCTGTTAATTTGCTGCACATTTTCACTGGCAAGTTGTACACTTGCAGAGCACAAGTTCTAGTTGACACTTTTCCATTTTGTAGCAAATCTGTGTGGCAGGTCTCTAGCAAGTGCAAAGTTGCAGTGGTGAGTCAACAGCAAGAGCTCTGCAAATCTACAGCATGAAAATTCAGCCACAGTGACCCCTGTGGTGGGATGACTATTGCAGAACATAACTGAACCAGTACTCGCAGCAGACTTGCAAAGAACGTTGATCTGGAGTCATGCAATGTGGACTTGCTTCAATTTTGCAACAAACCTGTGAATCCTGGCAAGTCTAGCAATAGCTTAGCAAATCATTTTCAAACTGGCAGCTCAATTGCCTGCTATCTGGGATAGCATAAGACTTATTGCACATTGTGAATATGTTGCAGACAGGTATGAATGTACTAAGAAATAGACATGTTCGGTTTGTTTCGTTCCGAATAAATACTCTGACAAATTTTTCATTATTCGGAGATGCGGATAAATCCAAATACCAGAATTACAGTATAAACTACATTTACGAAATACTCCAAATAATGAAACGAAATTTGTCTAAATTTCCGAAATTTGAATTGAAATTAGAATCATATCTTACATCAGACTCCAGTCGAATTCTAACTATAAACATATTGCTGAAATCAAAGACTGTGTGTGTTATTAGAGTACCATTTTAAGATAATGCTGTTTTTTTTAAGCCAAAGGAGATTTAAAGAGTCATTGTAATCATTTGATGAAGGTTTTTCTTTTGTTTGTTCACTTTGCCACATTCAAATCAAGAAAAAAAATCAAATGTTTTTGATTCGATTGATTCAAAATGTATCAATTTGAACATTTTGAATCAGAAAAAAAGACATAAAATGAATTCCGAATACAAATCCCGAATACGAATTCAACCGAATCAACCAAATTTAACTAAACAAAATAACTAGATTAATGAATCTAAGGAAGCAAAACAATTTTTCGTCATGCACATGTCTATTTAGAAAGAGCCAATTATGTTTTCTCAACATGTTAAGATTCTTCAAATTAAGGCATCACATATAAGATATTTTTTTCAAACCTGTCCACAACATGAAAGCTCTTATATCCTCAAAGTTCAGGACTCAATATTTAGATTACAATTTTTTATTAATACATTTATTTTTTATTCAATAAGGCAGATCCATGTTTGTACCGTCCCCCCCCCCCCCATATGCTGACCTATACAAGTGGAGGAGGTGCCACCGGGGCAAGTACACATTACCACCAGTGGTGGCTGGTGATATATGTTTTGGGGGGTGGCAAACATTCCACCTGCCGCCATACACACCCCCCCAGTTGGTCGGTCACCATCCCCACACTTACCCCATCTAGATCGCGGGCATCGCTTCCTCCGGGCGGCTTCACCCTGCGTCTCCTCCTCGGTTTCAGCGGCTTCCCCTGCATCTCTTTCCTCAGCGACCAATAGAATGGCTTCTCATTTCAGCCAATCGGGTAACGGGACCCGCTTCCTGATTGACTGGGAGGAGAATCAGGAAGACAATACCGAATATTAATTCGCTATTGCTACGTCACCAAATTCATCTGCAGATATTGCCCAAATCGTCACTACCACTCCTCCCAGGACCTCCTGCTCTCTAGTCCCCTTGTTACCTCCTCCCATGCTCGCTTCCAAGGCTTCACTAGAGCCTCTCTGATCCTCTGGAACTCCCTGCCCCAGTATGTCCGATCAGCACCTACCCTGTCCACCTTTAGGAGATCCCTGAGAACTCTTTTATTCAGCGAACCCTGTCCCACACCCCCCCTAAAAACTGTACCCGAGCCATCCTCATCAAATCATCCCCTGCAGCTATTACCTTTTGTACTACCTCCCTTTAGAATGTAAGCTCCATGAGCAAGGCCTCCTATTCCTTCTGTATTGAACTGTATTGTAATTGTGCTGTCCCCCCCTCTACATTGTTGGGCCCACCCTTATTTGACCCCCACTCTTATTTGAAGCCAATTATAGCCTCAGGCTCTAATCACATGCTTCTAAAAAAAAAACCCCATTGAAATCCATGCGTCCAGTGCTCTACATGTAGATTAGGGGCCGGGCGCATAGATTAGGGGGGCCCCCTGTGTACGGGCCCCCACTGATTACCACAAAAAAACACAATGCCTAGTGCATTTCCAGAGACTCACAAAGGTAGAAGAAAAGAAGGCATTAAAGCCATGAAGCACAATCTAGTGCGGGAATAGCAATGCATGACAAACAAACACCGTAGTGCTGGTGAGCACAATGCTTACATATTGGTACAGCAATTTCAACATGACATGCTGAGTCTGACAGGCGGCACCACCTGTCACACTCTCCCTTGTAAATGTTTGGTTCGCAGTTGTGGCGCAATACTGTGATGGAAAAATCACCATTTCCCAGTATCGCCTCTTCAATGCCTGCAAACCTCAGTCCACTGTTGTCTGAAAAGCAATCCACTGCATATCACTTCTCAGGGAAGCAAACAGAATGAAGCTACAGATACAAACCAATAAATATACACGTGTATGACAATCATTAGGGTACAAGAGAAATCAACAATGAACATTTGATATCTAACTCTTTGTGGTGAATATATATATATACACACAGTGGGTACGGAAAGCATTCAGACCCCCTTCTTTCACTCTTTGTTATATTGCAGCCATTTGCTAAAATCATTTAAGTTCATTTATTTTCCTCATTAATGTACACACAGCACCCCATATTGACAGAAAAACACAGAATTGTTGACATTTTTGCAGATTTATAAAAAAAGAAAAACTGAAATATCACATGGTCCTAAGTATTCAGACCCTTTGCTGTTACACTCATATATTTAACTCAGGTGCTGTCCATTTCTTCTGATCATCCTTGAGATGGTCCTACGCCTTCATTTGAGTCCAGCTGTGTTTGATTATACTGATTGGACTTAATTAGGAAAGCCACACACCTGTCTATATAAGACCTTACACCTCACAGTGCATGTCAGAGCAAATGAGAATCATGAGGTCAAAGGAACTGCCTGAAGAGCTCAGAGACAGAATTGTGGCAAGGCACAGATCTGGCCAAGGTTACAAAAAAATTTCTGCTGCACTTAAGGTTCCTAAGAGCACAGTGGCCTCCATAATCCTTAAATGGAATACTTTTGGGATGACCAGAACCCTTCCTAGAGCTGGCCATCCGGCCAAACTGAGCTATCGGGGGAGAAGAGCCTTGGTGAGAAAGGTAAAGAAGAACCCAAAGATCACTGTGGCTGAGCTCCAGAGATGCAGTCGGGAGATGGGAGAAAGTTGTAGAAAGTCAACCATCACTGCAGCCTTCCACCAGTCGGGGCTTTATGGGAGAGTGGCCTGACGAAAGCCTTTCCTCAGTGCAAGACACATGAAAGCCCGCATGGAGTTTGCTAAAAAAACACCTGAAGGACTCCAAGATGGTGAGAAATAAGATTCTCTGGTCTGATGAGACCAAGATAGAACTTTTTGGCCTTAATTCTAAGGGGTATGTGTGGAGAAAACCAGGCACTGCTCATCACCTGCCCAATACAGTCCCAACAGTGAAGCATGGTGGTGGCAGCATCATGCTGTGGGGGTGTTTTTCAGCTGCAGGGACAGGGCGACTGGTTGCAACCGAGGGAAAGATGAATGCGGCCAAGTACAGGGATATCCGGGATGAAAACCTTCTCCAGAGTGCTCAGGACCTCAGACTGGGCCGAAGGTTTACCTTCCAACAAGACAATGACCCTAAGCACACAGCTAAAATAACAAAGGAGTGGCTTCACAACAACTCTATGACTGTTCTTGAATGGCCAAGCCAGAGCCCTCACTTAAACCCAATTGAGCATCTCTGGAGAGACCTAAAAATGGCCGTCCACCAACGTTTACCATCCAACCTGACAGGACTGGAGAGGATCTGCAAGGAGGAATGGCAGAGGATCCCCAAATCCAGGTGTGAAAAACTTGTTGCATCTTTCCAAAAAAGACTCGTGGCTGTATTAGATCAAAAGGGTGCTTCTACTAAATACTGAGCAAAGGGTCTGAATACTTAGGACCATGTGATATTTCAGTTTTTCTTTTTTATAAATCTGCAAAAATGTCAACAATTCTGTGTTTTTCTGTGAATATGGGGTGCTGTGTGCACATTAATGAGGGAAAAAAATGAACTTAAATGATTTTAGCAAATGGCTGCAATATAACAAAGAGTGAAAAATTTAAGGGGGTCTGAATACTTTCTGTACCCACTGTGTATATATATATGTAAAGCGGTGCATAGATTGACGGCACTGTGTATTATGCCATCTAGTTATTTTTTTATGAATATATTTTAGAATCTTTAGATTCGTGACACCCAGATGACTGTATTGAAATAAGCTACTTGGGTCTATCTGTGCTCTTCACACCAGATCCAATGAATTGTTACACTGTATCTGCAGACATAAAGCATTTTAAAGTGGCATTAAACCCAAAACCAAAAATGTAATTTTTTGTCACTTTCCAATCATTAACTCTGGTGGCTGCATCAGTTTTTTTTAGTTTTTTTTCTCCTCTGTTTTCACCTTGTGATCTGGCCAGTAACGCCTCCTGTATTAGTGAGACACAGCTCTGGATGGAGGAGCACAGGGGCGCCTTTGGACAGTAGCATTGTCAGGCTCAGGGGAGAGACGTGTTAGATATACTAGCAGATTTAAATACATTAACACATTGAATCCAAACTCCAGCTAATATTTTAAAATCAATTACAGCAAACAGTTGTTTTTTCCTTTTGGGATAAAGGTTCTACATAAATAAATTAAAGGTGGACATCGTAAGCACCCCTGTAAATGTTAAATGGTTTGTCTCATCCCTGTAACTGATACATCTGCAGGACAGCTTGTTCTGACTTACTGGACAGACGTACTGGCTGGATCACCAGGTGGAAATAAATGAAAGAAAGCCTTAAAAAAAAACAAATGCAGCCATCACATCTAAGATTTAGTAAGCTGCAATATAATACAGGTCTGCTTTTAGGTTTAATACTACTTTAAGCCTGATGTCCTTTTATACTTGAACATTTTTATTTTATTTGATAAACCAGTAAAATGTATTTCTTTACCAATTTTCTTGCCATTTTACTCCAGAGGATTATTTTTTTAGAACATGGTTAGAAATATAAAATATATTAATCTGTTGTGAAACATTTTGAGATGTCTATTTCATTTCTGTATCTGTATTCTTTTCTATGTTTACAAAATAAAAAAATAAAAACTTTAATAAAATGAGATGGAACTAAAATATATTAATAATGAACTCTGTCATGTAAAGATGGATCAGATTATTTGGTTTGGGTCCTCCAATCACAGCTTGACATCGCTAGGCCAAAGTCATACTGTGCTTCGCTATGTGTACCTTGGCCCGTGCAGTCATAAAAATTGGGTCATGGTGTGCGCATTTCTATTCCTGTTTTTTTTCTTTAGGTCTCCATTCGTTGTTACTGGGCTTCACAGCTTCTGAGTCCCAGCAGAGTGCAGAGCACATTTGTAAAGCATAGCAATGTGCCGGTGTGGACATACCCAGCTGAGATGAGTGCTTCAAGCGGCACTGTGGGGGGCAGCACTGAGGCCAGAGTGTCCATGGAAAACTTGGTAATAGCACAGGCTCGGCATTACTGAGCCCTAGGGCACCTCAGCATGTTTATGTGTACAATGCGCAGGATAGAAGGAAAGTACAAGAAAAATAAATAGATATTGGTCAAGGTTTTCCAACTTGTCAAATTGTTGTTTCCCTTCAGAAGCCTTGACTAGTGATGCTGCAATCCAAAACATTTTGGAAGTACATTAGTATTTGTTTTGAGATTGGTGGGCCTCCACATAACCTCTAGCATCACTGTCACGAACCTGGTTGGGCCGAGAGGGCTTCCCTGCAGCTGAGTTCCAAGACCCCCTGAAGGTGTAGACAGGAAGTGCAAGTCTCAAATAGGGATGGGCGAACGGTTCGGCCCAAGCATGAGTACCCGAATCATCGAGGCGTTGAAACGTTTGTTCGGCCTACCACAATGCACTACATCGCAGCACAGTGCATTGGAAGCCCTGATTGGCTGAAGCAATGAACGCTTTGCCCAATCAGGGCACAAAGCACTGTCAGAGCCATGTTTGGAGAAAGTAATGATGACTCTCTCCAATCATGGCTCATTGCTCTTAGTCCCGCCCCACACAATAAAAGTATTCTTTCAATAGCAGCCATTTGTAGTGTGATATCGGTGTGGAGAGAGATAGAACAGGGCTCTGTTCTGTGCTACTAGAGAGTTAGCGTGCTATAGTGATTCTATTGTCAGTGTAGAATATTGGTTTAGTGTGAATCTTGTGATATTTCAGTCAGTGTGAGTGTAGTGTCCATTTATTTTTACCTTAGTGTCAGTTTATTTTGTCAGGGCAGGTTTACTGCAGTATAGTTCAGTGTGTTTGCACATGTTTAACGCAGTATATTTCAGTGCATTACGTGCCATTTAATGCAGTATATTTCTGTGAGTTAGTGCACATTTACTGCAGTATATTTCAGTGCGTTATGTGCCTTTTAACGCAGCATATTTCAGTGTGTTAGTGCACGTTTAACGCAGTATATGTCTGTGCGTTACTGAACGTTTAACGCAGTACATTTCTGTGTGTTAGTGCACGTTTAACGCAGTACATTTCAGTGCATTATGTACCATTTAACACAATATATTTCAGTCTGTTAGTGCATGTTTGAAATAAGTATGGGGTGGTTATGGATTCCCCTTTTTTATTATAAATATGTATTAACTTGTCTATTCCTATAGTTAGCTATTCTACCAAAGCCCTGATAAAGTTAATGGTGATGGTACAATAACAAGGTTAGCTATAAAAATAAACACACTGTATAAATAAGCAAGGATCTCATTTATTATAAAGAAAGAAATGCTAACATAAAAACACTAAAAGCAGACTTCAGAGCAAATAAAACAAAAGAACATAGAGGATACTTCACGTAAGGGCATTCTCCGTATTCAGTATCTTCAGCTGGACTCAATTGGGCAAGAGGAAGTCATCCCAGCCACCCAGTACTTTTAAACTTCACTCAGACACCACCCACTCAATACCCACTGCCAGCCTATCTAGGAGTCTGACAAATGAAAATCAATAAGAGGCAGTCCTTCATAATACATTCTTCTTCTGCCCATCATCCAGGAAGCATGCTGTAGTGTCCACTAGGGGCAGCAAATAGTCCATGTATCGCTGCTAGTTGACTTGGGTCATCTTTCAGTAACAACTGGCTTTTGATGTTCTGTAACTCAGGAAATCAGTAACAGCAGCTGGCCTTTGATGTGGTTTTAACTCAGGAACTTAGTCATTTTAATTCACACCTTCCCAGGAGGTCTCAGCCTACCCCCATACCTTACATCTAGAGGCCTATGCAAACGCATCCTTTTGGAGATGAATTCCCATTTATGACGTTCTCAACACCCTGCTGGGTGAACTTTCTCTGCTGGCATTCCAAGCCAGGTGTAATCAGGTTTCAACCATCCAGAAACATCTGATATTAAAACAAAAAAAACATGTTGCCTTCCTGAAAGGCACACATCACCCTTCTTCAGAGAAAGCCTCTATGGAACAGTCCATAAATGTCTGACCTTATGACATGTTGCGCTTCCCAACATATGCCACTTTTCCCCTGGGTGATACACCACCAATATTCTTCAGCGACAGCCACCATGGCATAATATCTTCACGATGGGGTGCAATACAGGCAAGGGGTGTCCATTCACTCACCATTCACCAGCACACACCAACACACATTCAAAGCCACCAATCAAACAGTGTTCAGATTCAGAACCTCTAGGAGGGCCTTATTCACCCACATTACTAACCTAATACATGCATGTCAAACTATACTAGCACACAAATAAACACATTACTATAATATATAAATATATATTCAGCCCACCAAATTAAGCACCCCATCCTCAACCTCCAATAACCCTTCATTTTATATACGGGTTAGGATTAGGCAGGCTTTCTCAATATGGCCTTTTCTACCACAATTTTGGCATGTCAGCGGTACCTCAGGACTCTGAATTGGCAGCAAAGACTCTAACTTGTTCGAAGAGACCTTACTGTCAATGCGTCCCTTAACTTGCATAGATAAATGCGAGACCTTTCTATATAAATGTCGAGTCCAACAACACATGCCAAATAGAACAAATGACGAAACTACAGCAATAATGAGTAATACTACAATAGAATGTATCAAATACTGTATTTCAAAATATCATTGGCCTTACTGGAATGTCCAAATATTACCTCCCACCAATACCCTCTAGCATCATTCTCTAGTTGATGCACTACCACCTTTATTTTATTCTGATCATGGTAGATGACTATGGTAGCATTAGCTCTCTCTTGCTGCAGTATCCTCATAAGGTTCTCATCCCTGTCCTAATCTGTCAACCATTCCTGTATCTTCCTTCCCATACCCATATTCAGGGCTTTCAGATTAACAGAGCATTTATAGTTGACATCCACTGACAGACTGGCAATATGCGGCACCACATAATTCCATCCCTGTGCCTGGATTTCAGAGACATTGCCCAGGGAACCCCATGCAACTCTAGGTATTTTTAGGTTCACTGAACATCCTAGTTCTGTGATTAATGTTACATTGGTATCTTTTAGGACAAAGAAACAAACTCTTCTATGTCCCAAATAGCATCTTCCCAACATTTCTCGTTCACCACTGTGTACTGACCTGGCATGCAAAGGACATCATGGTCATGCCTGACAGAGGGAAATATCAACCTGCCTCCAGCTTCCCTCCTCTCTGGTCACATGTGGGTAATTTAGCCCCGGATGCCACAAAGTAGAAAGCCCAGTGAGTAAGCCCATTGATAGTGCCAAAAGTCTGCACTTCTGTATATGGGATCAAGGAGGAAGCATAACACCTTTCGTTATCCAAATTAGCACAGCCCATCCAGGCATTCAACCACCACTTTGGATTCGTTTAACCAGTTCCCGACCACGTGCCGTGTTTTCACGGCGGCAGTCGGGATGCTGAAGCGCGAATCGCCGTAAAAACACGGCGACCTGCAAACAGCCGCTAGGGGGCGCGCGCCTGCCGCACTCCTGAGGAGTGTGCCCGCGGCTCGGGCGGACCCGATGTCCGCGATGAGTGCCGGCATGGGAGATCTACTGATCCCTGTCACTGGGATCAGTTAGATCTTTCATGCCCATGGTAGCCCAACCCCCCACAGTAAGGACACACCCAGGGAACACAGTTAACCCTTAGCTCTCCCCCCCAGGTTAACCCCATCACTGGCAATGACATTTATACAGTAATCAGTGGACATTTAAATTTCTGATCGCTGAATAAATGTCATTGGTCCCAAAAAAGTGTAAAAAATGTCCGACATGTCCGCTGTAATATCGCAGTACCACTAAAAATCGCAGATCGCCGCCATTACTAGTAAAAAAATAAAAACCCCAGAAATTAATTCTCATCATCCGTAAACGCGGCCACTTTTGCGCAAACCAATCAATAAACGCCAATTGTGATTTTTTTTTATCACAAATATGAGGAAGAATATAAATCGGCCAAAACCGGTGAAAAAAAAACGGAAAATTGTATACTCACCTTTCCGTAATTTACCTTTCCTGGTGCATCTTCATGGCAGCATACACATGGGTTGTGGCTCCGCCCCCACAACATGATAGGACTGGTTAACTATAAATCAAAGACAGACCCGGCTCACAGCATTCTCTGTAACTCTCACCAATTTGGGCGGGAATCTGTATGCTGCCATGAAGATGCACGTACTACGTGGTCCTTTTGCCTTTTAACATATGAGTGGAAAGGCATTAAAAGGAAAGGACCACGTAGAAGTACCGTCGTATGTCTAAGGGCGGGTTTA
>BLSH010531784.1:30807-42294 GCA_018402905.1 Glandirana rugosa
GTTAACACGCCAGCACGCTGCAACGTGGGTTTGTTTTAAACGCAGGAAAAAAGGGTGTTTATCTCTAAAGAAAACCACCATAAACTAACGGAGACGCAGTAAAGACTAACGGCGATATTTGTTTTCTTCTCGCTGGTAAAACGTTTTTTCGGGTTTAAAGAATGAAAAACGATTTTAAATTTAGGTTTTTTTTATATTTTTTTGTAAAGGACCACGTAGAAGTACCGTCGTATGTGTACCCAACACCGAGGCGGGGGTGTTGTACTATCCTGACCAATTGATATTTAGTTTCTGTCTGGGCCGAGTGTCGTAAGAGGAAAAAAAGGAGTGGACTAGTCCTGACCTCAGCGCTCCATAGCTGTCTTTGATTTATAGTTAACCAGTCCTATCATGTTGTGGGGGCGGAGCCACAACCCATGTGTATGCTGCCATGAAGATGCACCAGGAAATGTTTTTTTATATTTTTTTTGGATTTAAATTTTAGCAAAAAGTAAGAAATTTGGGCTTTTTTGCAAAATGGTCGCTCTTCTTTTGTTTATAGCGGCAATCAGAAATGACGCAGAGGCAATCAAATACCACCAAAAGAAATCTCTATTTGTGGGAAAAAAGGACGCAAATTTTGTTTGGGTGCAACGTCGCACGACCGCACAATTGTCAGTTAAAGCGACGCAGTGCCGAATCGCAAAAAGTGCTCTGGTCCTAAAGCTGGAAAACCTTCCGGTTG
This sequence comes from Glandirana rugosa, assembly GCA_018402905.1. NCBI lineage: Eukaryota > Metazoa > Chordata > Amphibia > Anura > Ranidae > Glandirana > Glandirana rugosa. Next base: position 31,532 of record BLSH010531784.1, read on the forward strand.
GTAAGTGGTTAAGCGATTTTCTGTTTTGGCAAAATCTTACTGAGCTGTGAAGCTAACTCATAAAGCCACTGTCTCTCATACAGAGACTGCACAATCTGCCTGATGTTGGTTGAGAATCCTGCCTGCCCCTGCGTGCATGCCAGAGCGCATGACACATTTTTGCCTTGTACCACCACACTCTCTACCAACTTCTTAAAATTATGGATAAAATCTTGAGCCACTTTAACCTGGGTATTTATGTGACTTTGTTGAATGTTATTAAGGATGTCATTAATCTCTCTCTGAGTAAAAAAGCCCCGCTTACTGACTGAAGCTATGACTGAGAGATTGTTCCTCAGGATACTGAGGTCCACTTCATTAATAACACTCATCCCGCTCCTATTCCCCCCAATATAATGCTGAATACATCCCTCCTCTTTCAGTTACTCCTCAGAAATAAGCATCCTGAATGAACCTCATTCTGTGTCCGCACATCTCTGGGAGCAAGCCACTGGTACAATGACCACACTTGATTCAGTGTATTCAGCAAATATAGGGTAATAGATTTTTATCAACCACTGTGAGACATTGAAGTGCCATGTGGTGAAGGCATACTGTACCCTGGTAGCCAGCATTTGGGAAGAGCTTAGATCTATTTGTAGTGGTTCCCCTTTCTCTAATGGAGCATGCTTTTGTGTATAGTCACTGGCATTACCTGTACAGGGTTCCAGCTGCTCAGGTGAGATATAAACCAGGTGTGTCTCCCCTATGTCCATTTCTGGCGTCCCACATGTCCTGTAACCAATGACCTCTGTGTAGGACTGCTAAAATTGAGACACCACCCCCACAAGGAAATTTTCACTACGTTGACGTGTCATCTGGAGCTCCCTAGTCTGGCCAACAGACACCTTACTATGCATGAGTGTCAGCCTCCTGGGTACCTGCACCATATTATTTCAGTTATGCCAATACATGTCACACATAAAAACATATTTCCTTACTCTCAATTCCTCACCAAAAAAAAAACATATTTTACATTTCTTGTTCCGAAGGATTGGATAGGTTATATTCCTTCCCTAACTTCCAACCCATTGACCTTGTATTCACAGTATGTTTGCATTCATAAAAGACAGAAGAGACTCTGGGAAAATGTTCCACAGGTCTTGTTGATGGGCCAAGTTTTTCAGATGCAGCATTAGCACTAAATTGTCCATAAGGAAAAGAAACCTTATATTGTAAATATTAATCTGGATCATTTTGTTTGTCTTCTCCCCTGAATGTTTGTCAGAACAAATCTGTGATTTGGCATTGCACAGACAAACTGCCAACCAGATGAACAATGTTCATCCATATTCCAGAGACCTTTCCAATCTCTCGCTCCACCAGGACTCTGGAGATGAAAAACTAGAGCAGAATCAAAGTGTTATCCACAATATCTATTCGCTAGCACTTTTTCTCATAGGACCTTGCTTGGAACCCAGGAACTTAGTTTTCCTGGCTTCTACAACTTTGAACAAATGATCAAAACAACCATTGTTTCTTTAGGCTGAATCCCCATCCCCATGATAAGAGAAAAAAAACAAATTCTGTTTTCCAACAATTCTCATTTTAAACGCATAAACCAAAATATTAATTAATCTGTTACTTAAGACCTATGCACTAGCTCCCCTTTCAGGTGGACAACATTTTGGAATTTCTTTTCCACCTGAATGAAAATAAAAACAAAAAACCTACAATAACTCCAGCGGCTAACGTGGCTTTCTACCAACTCCTGTTGGAAACAAACTGTATTCAGCTGCTAATTTAGGGCCTAGTAGTCAATGACCACCTGTTCAGGTGGACTAAACCTAACAATTTGGATTTTTTCCACCTGAACAAAACAAAAAAATAATAATAATAAAAAAAAATTAGAAATAAATTAATAACAAAAAGAAGAGAAGAAAAAAAAATTAGAGAAAAAAGATCCAGAGGCTTACCCTTGAAAATACTAAAAATACATCAAGGTCCTCCATAATATTCCAAAAAATAAGGCCAGATCAAAAGACTTGCATCTAGAACTTATTCCTATCAAAGAAACATTAACCAGAAAATTATTGCCAACAATGCAACTCACTAAGAGCTGTTAATAAACGGAGGGAGACAACAGGAAGTGAGAGGAAATCTACCCCAAGGAAGGGAAATTCACTCCTGTAAGAGTTATTATGGGAAAAAGTGGTCTCCTTTGATGCTTTATCACCAAGGTTTGTTTCCACAACCCAAAATTTTCAAAATCCAATTATCATTGGGACATGAAGTGAGGTGAAATCTTCTGAACAGAAACACAGACAGCAAATCAAACATTACAGGGGTGTTACCCCTTCCCTATGCTATCCAAAAAGCCTTAAAATATATTTTTTTGGCTGAAGCTACACTTAAAAAATGTACCTGTTCCGACTCACAAACATATTCAACTTAAAGCGGAGGTCCGGGCTAAAAAAAAAATTAAAAGTCAGCAGCTACACATACAGTAGCTGCTGACTTTTAATATTAGGACACTTACCTGTCCTGGACTCCAGCGATGTCGGCACCCGCCGCCGATCTTCGGATCGGGGGACGGGTGCAGCCGCTTCCATCGCGGGTAAGGGAACCCGGACGTGTAAGCAGTACAGCTTCACGCCGGGCACCTTACCGCGCATGCGCAAGCTCTGCCACGCTCTGCTACTGGCCAGGCGGCCAGTAGCAGAGCGAGCAGGGAGGAGGGAGCCGGCTTCTGACGTCATCTGCCGCGTCCGCCGGCCAGAACTCCCGGAAGTGTGGAAAAGGACACCTGTCTAAAGACAGGTGTCCTCTTCCCCCTCCCCCCCAGAAAGGTGCCAAATGTGACACCTGAGGGGGGGAGGAATCCAACCAGCGGGAGTTCCACTTTAGGGTGGAACTCCGCTTTAAGAACAAACCTACAGTCCCTATCTTGTTTGTAACCCGGGGTCTGTCTGTACTTTAGTGAACATGAGGCTATCCCCGTTTTGAGTTTATTCAGCTGTTCTACATACTGATGCCTTTCCTACCTTAGCTGACTATTTTCAGTTTGTAGTCTCAGCATGTGAGCCTTAAAAGGGACGTGGTTTTGACTACAATGGCCTCTATGTCTTGGAATGCTACCCCATCTATCAAAATGAACTTCGTAATGCCTTGGTGTAGTTTTAGGGTAGTGCAATTGCATACTTTTATTATTAGACACCAAACAATACCTAGCAATGTGACCCCACTTTTTACAGGCAAAGCATTTGAAAGCTGGCCTCCTTGCATAGGCCCATCTATGAGCATATGGCGAAAGAGACTCACATTGCTGCATAACATTAATATGATTGGAATCAACAGACTTTACACTTTCACTGTCTGAAGAGTAGAAATGGACTCATCCGAAGTCTTCACTTTCACAGTGTTATTGTTTTTCAAAAGATCAAGCAAATTTTACATTTCGACACCTGAATCAGTTTCAGGAGCATTTACAGCACTTTTGTTTAAGTACTCCTTATTCAGATCACCAACATTGATTCCAACCAAAGCAACATCACTTGCAGCAACAAGAGCCTTAGGCTTTCTTAACTGTTGTTCTAGAACCTCTATCTGTGCTGAACACTGAGACTGCACCACCTTTGCATGTTTGGAGGATAACTCCATTATGGCTGCCTGAGCTTTATGTAGCTCTTCCTAAGCAGTATTATAATACGCTCATTCTCAGCCTCTCTCTGTTTTAAAGAGGCAATACAACTTTCCTTTAATTTACATGCTTCTTCCAATTCATCCATTTTCTATTCCAATACACACTTCTCAGTCACCAATTTTTCAATCTGACAATAAACATCGGCCTTTGCAGCTATCGCTAATATATTTTTACTTACACTTTCTATCCAATCTATTAATTACGTCTTCTCAGTATGTCACTGAATCTATTGGTGCTCAGCAATCTCCTTCATTCTCAACAGCATGCATACCATATATGCCATTCTCGTTTTCTAGCCTTTCTTAGATGACGGCTTATTTTTCAAATCGCATTGCTTTAATGTGCATCTGTGTTAAAATTAGCAGAGGCATACTTTTTAAGGAAAATTACAATGACCTCCATTGATATGTTCATTACGTTCACACTGAAGCTTGCTTAACCAGTCTATACAGTTGCAGCTGCTTACACAATGCACACACACACACACACACACAGACTAAGCTGTTTAAAAGCTAACATGGACTTGTAGTTCCTCAAGGAGAATGACACTATTAAATCAGTGCCCTACTCTCTCCTTACTACCACTGACTGTAATACTCTTAGCTCAGATCTTAGGCCACATGGATCTTCTGTTAGAGCAAAAAGCTTTTTCACTTTCCTTAGATATGAAAACATATACAATATAATCTATATTTCTCACACTTTCTCCTCAAAGATGTATGGCTTATTCTATAAATCTGCAGGGTACATCAGTTAACCAAGGGTGATCAGCCCTTCTCGCTTGCACAACTGAACAGCTAACAGGCCTAAAACAATTTGCATAAACAATATAATAAACTTTAACACATACATATATACCAGCCAAAGATACAAACATTGTATACTCAACCGATCTGCATGTCCACTCACTGATGTAGTATTTCACAGACCTTTCAGGACCACTCAAGCAGGGCTTCAGAATTCACGAACCAATGCAAACCTTGTCCACAGTAGAGAAATCCCTTCAGCTCTGGGTCTTTTGTAGGGTTGAGGACTCATTAGCTTATAGGAACTCAAAACAAAAATACATTAGGATTTGGTTTCTGTGCAGAATTTCTCTCCACACTCCTGCTTCTGGGGTGCCAAATGAAATAAATATGGGGTGGCTATGGATTCCCCTTATTTATTATAACTATGTATTTACTTGTCTATTCCTATAGTTACCTATTCTACCAAAGCTCTGATAAAATAAAATGGTGATGGTAAAATAACAAGGTTAGCTATAAAAATAAACACACTGCTTAAATAAGCAAGGATCTCGTTTGTTATAAAGAAAGTAGAACTGCTAACATAAAAACACAAAGTAGACTCAGAGCAAATAAAACAAAAGAACATAGATGTTACTTTACGTAAGGGCGTCCTCTGTATTCAGTATCTTCAGCTGGACTCAATGGGGGGGGGGGTCCTCCCAGCAGAGGAAGTCATCCCAGTCGGCTAGTACTTTTAAAGCTCACTCAAACACCACTCACACAACACTCACTGCCAGCCTATCTAGGATTCTGACAAATGAAAATGTACAAGAGGCAGTCCTTCTTAATAAATTCTTCTTCTGCCCACCCTCCAGGAAGCATGCTGTAGTATCCACTAGGGGCAGCAAATAGTCCATTTATCACCGCTATTTGACCTGGGTCATCTTTTACCTCACATCCGGAGGCCTATGCGAGCACATTCTGTTGGAGATATATTCCCATTTATGACTCATTATCAGCACCCTTCTGGGTGAATTTGCTCTGCTGGCATTCCAGGCCAGGTGTAATCAGGTTTCAACCATCCAGAAACATCTGATATTAAAACAAAAAAACAACATTTGACGCAGTATTTTTCAGTGTGTTACGCACCATTTAATGCAGTATATTTCAGTGCGTTAGTGCACGTTTAACGCAGTATATTTCTGTGCGTTACTGCATGTTTAATGCAGTATATTCTTGTGCGTTACATGCCCTTAAATGCAGTATATTTTGGTGATTTAGTGCACGTTGATCGCAGTATATTTCTGTGTGCTAGTGCGCGTTTAACGCAGTATATTTCAGTGCGTTACTGCACATTTAACGCAGTATATTTCTGTGCGTTACTGCATGTTTAACTCAGTATATTTTTGTGTGTTACATGCCCTTAAATGCAGCATATTTCAGTGCATTAGTGCACATTTATCGCAGTATATTTCTGTGTGCTAGTGCACATTTAATGCAGTATAATTCAGTGTGTTACTGCATTTTTAATGCAGTATGTTTCTGTGTGTTAATGCATATTTAACGCACTATTTCAGTGCGTTATGTGCTGTTTAACGCAGTATATTTCAGTGCGTTATGTGCCATTTAACACAGTATATTTCAGTGTGTTAGTGCGCGTTTACCGCAGTATATTTCAGTGCTTTACTGCACATTTACTGCAGTATATTTCTGTGCGTTACTGCACGTTTAATGCAGTATATTTCTGTGTGTTAGTGCACTTTTAATGCACTATATTTTGGTACATTAAGTTGTTATATTTTTAATATCTAAATTTTAATTTGGCTTTTAAATACTTATTAAAAAGTCCTAGGCTAAACCGAATTCCGCCAATTATGGGTGTCTGTGAGGAGGTTTTTAGCTAATAGTTCACAGATGTCTAAAGACCGGAATTGGGTTCTCAATTTAAGAAAAATGTCAAAATAATGATTAATGGTTTCAAGTATATATTTTCTTAAAAAAAGAGTCTATGTAATGTATACTTTATTTTAACTTATGTGACTTACTGAGAGGCTGTATATTTCGCCCCTCACCCCACATCCTGTCTGTTCTTAATTAAAGATCAGGCAAAGAAGTAATCCATTTCTACTGTTAGCCCCCACCCATGGTCGGAGGTAGGGGGTGGCAACATGGGAGGTAATATGGGTGTGCTATGGCAATGGGCAGTTTGCCTGTGTTTTTGAAACAAAGGAATTCAGTTTTTTTAAAAGCAGACATGTGGTCAGCTGGTCACTTCTTTTCAGCTCTCTACACACTGTACTAATTTCATTCGTCACTTCATTCCAAAATTGTTGGATAACTGGGCAGGCCCAGACTACATGCATGAATGAACCTATTTCGTTTTTACACTTCGGGCATCTATCTGATTGGGATGGGAACATCTTCGCTAATCTCTGGGAAGTGAAATATGCCCTATGCAAAAATTTAAGTTGTATATATCTGTTTCTAGCAGAGATCATCAATGGCATATATTGTTGTACTCCTTCTTCCCAATCATCATCTGTTAGGGCTGGGATATCAGCTTTCCATTTGTTAAAGTGATTTATTCCACCGCCATCCAGGGAAGTTATTTGAAGATACAGAGAAGATAAGACTCTGCCTTCATGATCAGATATAAGATAGCGCTACACCACATGAGATCTCATAGTTAGCTTGACTGGGAATTTGCATCTGCACCGCATGGCGTAACTGCAAATATCTAAAGAACACCGACAATGGTAAATGGATTTTATCACTCAGCTGATTGAATGACAGCAAAGACCCCTCCGGCATAATATGCTCCAGAATCTATATCCTGCCCACAGGGCTGGATCCGGTTTAGACTGGAGGTGATGTAATTTAGGATTTCCCCATAGTGGGGTATATGGCGACATTTCATTAGGTTTTAAAAGTCTAACAGACATCTGTTCCCAGACCTTCACTGTTGTTCGCATCGGGGTAGTCATGTCTGGGTGGGCTTTTAGGCCCCTAAACACTAAATTACTTAACGCTGAATAGAACCCCACTATAGCCTCTTCCAGATTGACCGAGGCATTGGAAGTTTTTTGGGTGAACCACCAGGCTAGATGGGATCCCAATAATATTTACAAAGGCACAGGAGCGATAGTCCCCCAAGACTGAGAGGAAGTTGCAGTGTATTTTTTGCCACCCCAGATAAAGATGCCTATGGTCTGGTCTAGCTTTTTAAAGAGAGAATTTGGTATAGGGCCCGGGGTATGTCTAAAGACATATAGGAATTTTGGTAGGAAAGACATTTTAATTAAATTGATTCTCTCAACTGGTGAGTGGGGCAGGGACTTCCGTGCTTGGCACCTAGTTATTAGTTGTTGAAGAATCGGATAGACTTTATCAAATAACTTGCCGGGTATCTCTGTATCTCAGTTCCTAGGTATTTAAATTTGTCTACTTAAACCAATGGGTTGTGTTTCACCGGGGGGGGCAGAGTCCTGAGTCAGAGGGAATAGCAGGGATTTAGTCCAATTAAATCTAATACCCGAGTAGGAGCCGTAAACGGTAATAAGTTCTAGGGCCGCATCCAAAGAGGAGGACGCATCTGCCAGATATAGCAGAGTGTCATCAGAGTATAGGGAATTTTTTTCCCTTAAAGGACCCGCCGAAATTCCCTTAGTTTCCATCGAGGCCCTAACAAGAATGGCCAGGGGTTCTATTGCCAGGGCAAATAGCCCTGGAGAAAGGGGACAGCCCTGCCTTGTTCCTCTATAGAGGGAGAACTGGGATGAGAGCAAGCTATGAGTGTGTACTCTAGCCGTTGGGTTTTTGTATATTAGATGTACCCAGGAGATAAAATTTTGGACCGAACCTGAATCTTTCCAGGACCTGCCAGAGAAAGCCCCACTCAACTGAGTCGAGGGCCTTCTCAGCGTCTAAGGAGGTCACCACTCCTCCAGACTCGGCCAGCTTTGCCCAGAGATGTGTGTGTAGAGTAGTTGTAGATTGATGTCAGTACCCTTGCCCGGCATAAAGCCTGATCTCCGTGTATGAAAGATAGGATGATTGAATTTAAGCGATTTGCCAAAATTTTTGTAAGGATTTTTGCATCCACATTAAGCAGTAAAATTGTCCTGTATGAGGCACACGTGCAAGGTCCTTACCGGGTTTGGGCACCACTACAATTACCGCTTCTGACATTGAGGATGGAAGTTTGTCCTCCTCCAACATTGTAAGCAGGAGCTCGTGGTGGGGGGGGGGGCAATAACCTCAATGTTAGTTTTGTAAAATTCTGTGGGGAGCCCACTAGGACCAGGGGTTTTCGCCATTTGGAGAGAGGCTATTGCCGTGCGTACTTCCTTAAAAGTAACTGGAGCATCAAGTTTTGCTCAGGCAGAAGCCGACAACTCTGCAAATTCTATTTGGTCTAGGTAGGTCTGTAGTCTTTCTGTTGAATAGTTCACCCTAGAGGTATAAAGGTCTTTATAGTATTTAGCGAATTCTGCCTTTATTAGCAGGGGGTCTGACTGCAAATTCCCATTATCATCCTCAGTTTTTGCTATGTGAGAAGTGGCGGAGCGCTCTCTAGCCAGCCAAGCTAGCAATCTGCCTTTCCTCTCCCCCTGCTCAAATATTCTTTGAGTCTGTGTCAATAGTATATTTCTACACGAGGCAGTCCTCAGCAGGGCTATCTCTTTATGCAGCGTTACTAAGTTTTGGTAAGTTGCACCATCTTTGCTATTAACATAAGCAGATTCAAGATCCTGAGCCATATCCTCTGCTTCAGCCAGAGCAAGACCAGTATCTTTGCAGACTTTATTAATTCTCAGTTGATATTGTCCCCTCGAGTATGCCTTGAAGGCATCCCATCTAGCCTGTGGGGAAGCCATATCTGCATTCATTAGCCAGTAGGTCTCTAGTTCTCCCTCAATCATCTGAGACCCAGTACCCGGATAACCTCCACAAACGAGTACTGGCCGGGGAGTCTGAGCAAAGTGATAAAAACATCGGAGCATGGTCAGAAATTCCTTGTGGGAGTATCTTCACCTCTTGAACCCCTGAGAGTAGAGATTCACTAGTATAGATTAAATCTATTCTATTCACACCCAGGGTTGCATGCACCGGTGACTTCAAGGACGGTTGGTGGTACTGGCACTGCTTCTGAGATACTCTAGCTTCCTGTTTTCCCCATTTGGGGTGGGTTCGGCTTTGGCACCCTGGTGTGGTGTCCTGTTTGGGGTGGCCCCAGTACAGATATTTTTTGGTACACTATCCTTTGACTGCCTGCCTGCTCCACAGAGTACCACCCTGTGTTCTTCTATGCATCTTACACCAGTTGATTTTTCCATCCAAGTACATCACTCATTCATATATTCCACTCGTGCAGTCCCTGCTCTATCTCTATCATCCTGAAACCTTGATAGCTATTGCCCTATATTGTGTATGCAGATTACGGAATATTTCCTATTCAGGTATATGACGCCTAACCACCAAATTATACCAAGTATCCTGCTGCTTCGGATGATAGTGTTGTTTTTAATTTATCGACCACTTACCCCTGAGGAAGATATCTACTTGTTAACATTGAAACGCGTTGGGTCTTCTTCTGCCCCTTCCAATGTGGCAGATCAGTGGTCTTTTTTAACCCACTCTTTTCTTGTCATGCCGTCTCCGGACCCTACTGGCGACACAGTTTCCTATTTTCTGTGTTTTGTTGTCATTATGTGTACTTGTCTAATTTTGGCTTAATTTATTGTGTATTTTTGATTACTATTTTTAATTGTATCAATAAATGTTGATTATGTTTTATATATGCACATTTTTCTTTTCTTGTTGAGTTGGTCCTCCCATTTAACCACTTCCATACAGGACACTTACACCCCCTTCCTTACCAGACCAATTTTCAGCTTTCAGCACTCTCACACTTTAAATGACAATTACTCAGGCATGGTACACTGTACCCAAACAAATTTTTTATCATTTTTTTCTCACAAATAGAGCTTTCTTTTGGTGGTATATAATCACTGTTGGGTTTTTTATTTTTTTCAATATAAGCGAAAAAGTAGCGAAAATTTTGAAAAAAAAACACTTTTTTTTAGTTTGTATTGAAAAATTTTGCAAAAAAGTAATTTTTCTTCATAAATTTGGGCGATAATTTATACTGCTACATATCTTTGGTAAAAATAACCCAAATTGGTGGATATTATTTGGTCTCTGTGAAAGTTATAGAGTCTACAAGCTCTGGTGCCAATCATTGAAAATTGATCACACCTGATGTACTGACCACCTATCTCATTTCTTGAGACCCAATTTCACACTCTCACGACTTTCGACTTTTAACCAGACCATTCCTTCCCCCACATTCA
>BLSH010531784.1:49279-97310 GCA_018402905.1 Glandirana rugosa
AATCTCCCAACACTCCGAACCCACGACTAGCGTCAGACGAAAATAGAAAACATACGGCCGAAAATAATAGTAAAACATGTGGATAGAATTATTTTCCACAAAACCTAAATGTGATACACCTCGAAAAAAAAAGAGGTAGACATGATGGACAGTAGACTACCACATTCACTCCAACACCTCACAAAGGGGGGGAGGTGGACACCCAGGTCACCTAACCAGTCGACTGACCAAAGCCAAGATAGCCAAGCTAGCATACCACCACTGATCACAACTCGCTTGGGCCTGACATTGCAAGCCCAGGCATGGTTTGAATGGGCCTGGGCTTGTGCCTGCAAAGTTTTTTGCAAGCCCAAGCCCAAGACCATCAACTAGTGCGTACAACTTATCGACGTCCCGTCGGTTAGTTGTTCGCAAACCAGTGAAACGCTTGTTGATTGGCTGCCCTGCAGCTATTCAACATGCGTGATCAACTACCAGAACCCGAACCCGAACGTTTTTTGAAACGTCCGTGTTCGGGTCCGGGTAAGTTTGGTACGGACCCGAACGTTACAGTCCGGGTTCGCTCAACACTAGTCACCACCATACGATCGAACCGATAGAACCGAAACCAGTCAGCTGACCAATCCACTGGACCCACAGGTGGAGGGGGGGAAACACTCCACAACCTCACTTACACCATCAGATGACAGGTAGTACAGATGGAGAAAAAAAAAGCTCCACATAGTGTAAATCCAAAACACCTTTTATTAAGATAGGTGTACAAAATGATAATAAAAGCCGGCATACAAAAGATAAAAGCAGACTGCGATCAGCACCCAAGCCTCACAACCCTCTAACGTTCCATGATAGGAGTTTAATAGACACCATCATTGAAAGTTTAGAGAGTTATAAAAACACCTCATCCAGTCCTTAGCCAGCAAATTGAATGCATTATCCGAGTAGTTGCCATTACATTCAGCATATATTTGTGATCGGTTGTCTCCCTCTAGTGGTCGGAGACAATTGATATAGTCATCTGCATAGAAAACGAATACAATACATGTGAGCCTCATAATGTTGTAATCTAAGTAACTCTTCCAGGAGTGAAAAATGGGTTAACATGTGTGGATCTCAACTCCCCCCACCCCGCAGTACCCCCCAAACTTCGCCGTGCTTTTCCCCCCAAACCAGAGATAGCTATTGCTATTAAAGGGGTAATGAGCAGCGACTCACTAAAGCTTCTCATTTGTAAGGGCACTAAGAGTCAGTCAATATCAGGGCCCATTGAAGATTTACAGCTTTAGAAGGGCATATCCATCTCGGATCAATTATTAACAGAGTATCTCACCTTCCACGAGCCTGGCATAGCATCAAACGTTCCAGTAAGGTATAGCTGGTGGTCTCTGCTCTTTATTCTTTAGGTAAAGTTTCCAGCCAGTGGGATGCATCCTCTGGAGAGGTAAAAAAACTGACTAACTCACCATCTTGTACCCTCAATCGGGCCAGGAATAACATGCTGTATTTGATCTTCCTGTTGGGTAGGTTCAGCTTGACATGGGCAAATGATTTACGCAGCTTTTGGGTCTCAATTGAATAGTCAGGGAATATCATTATCCTTGCTCCCTCATGTCAGAGGACCTCCATTTTGCACGCCTCACGTAGGATTAGGTCTCGGTCTCTGTAGTTCAGTAACTTGAAAATAAAAGTATGTGGAGGAGCTCCCGCAGGGCCATGGGTAGCAGGTATTCTATGCGCCTCTCCACTACAAAGACATCTAAGAACCTCGCATGTGGAAGCAGAGTGCGCAGCAGCTGCTCTGTGTAGGCCATCAGATCCGTGCCCTCCAGACCTTCAGCTAATCCCACTATGTGAAGGTTATTCCTTCTGTTTCTATCCTCTGCATCTTCTACGTAGGCTTCTAGGGTCTTCATTTTAGTTTGCAAGATGTGGAGGATCAGTAATGGCGTCATCTGAGTCTACCACACGTCTCTCTGCTTCAGAAGCCGTCCGTGTCTCTGTGGATCAAGCTGATCTCCATCTGCATCGTTTCAATCTATGCAGTCAGGGTGGCCTGACAAGTGGTGATCGCTTGCATTAATGCGATGAATCTGCCCTGTTCCCCCAGCACCGATTCTGTCTCCTCTGATTGCGATACCATGTTGGCTGTCTGTGATAGTTGTTTCCTCCCGCCCAATGCTTTCTGGGCTTTCTGAGCTTTTCCTTGCGGTTTGCGGGAGCCCGAGGAACTGGAGCCCTTTTTCATCCCTTTCTCCAAAGTATCTCCCCCACTTTCAGGTAGTTAGTGAGTGAAAATCTGCAGGAATTAGGGTAATAAGCCGGAGATGGGACCGGATCTCTCTCTCTATGTGTCTGCTTCAGTGGCCATCTTGGACAAGCTCCCGCCTTTAGCGCTACTTTAAATTTTTCCAGTGCTCATGCAGTGTTTCTTATTCAGTTGGCTGTCAACAAAGAAGACCTCATACTATTAAGCAAGGTCCACTTTAAATTGACAAACAAATGGCCACTGCCCCCATCTATAACTGGGCTTCGCAGCAAGGAGCACATGGAAGCAGGGCTGTCTTAATAGCATCATGGGCCCCTGGGCAAAGTAATGCAGTGGGGCCCCTACCAGCCTGCCCCAATTTACGCACCTACTTTCAAGAATTAAAGAATATATAGTTGATAGAATTAAACATATACTGTATGCATTAGTACATTCAATAAAATGTATTTTAAACAATAAGAAAACATACCATAAATCAAAGGCTAATCAACACAAAGGGCATAGAACAGGGGAAAAGGCAGAAGGGCACAGTACAGGGGAGGAGTCATAAGGGCACAGTACAGGGGAGGAGGCATAAGGGTGCAGTACAGGGGAGGCGGCAGAAGGGCACAGTACAGGGGAAAAGGCAGAAGGGCATAATACAGGGGAAGAGGCCAAAGGGCAAAGTACAGGGGAGGAGTCAGAAGGGCAAAATACATATACAAAAATATTAAATACATTATTATTGTTATAATTATAATAATAAAATAGCAATAAAAACTTGAACAAAAAAATACATTATTAATAATAATAATAATAATATTTTTTGTGTTAGGGTGTTTAGTTATTTATTATTTTATTTCAAGGGTAAGGGTTAAAGTTAAGGGTTAATTGTTTATTATTACTTAACATTCATTTATTTAATTTATTTATTTATGGTTTTTATTTATTTGTGTATTTATTTTACATTTTATTTTATTAATTTATTATTATTCATATAATAATAAAAAAATTAAAAAATAAAATAAAATAATAAATAACCCTAACCCCAACTCCTAATCCTAACCTAAAATGGAACTCAAACCCCTTACCCTAACGAAAAAAACATTATCGTAAATGATTAATAATAAAAGGAGAAATAAAAACGAATGGAAAAGCTGAAATACCTAGCAACAAATGATGCAACAGATAATAGTTTTCTCTATTGGCTAATAAAAAAAACGCCGAAGGCTGCATACAAACGCGCAAACATGCACCAAAATCTCGCATAAAAACACGCGGAAAAAAACGCTCAAAGGCGCTACGCTCAGGTGTGAATGCAGCCTAAAGGCACAGGAGTGGACACTCAGCAATAGCACAATGGCAACATAAAGGCAACCACTTTAACCAGTTGCCGACCACCCGCCGTGGACTGACGGTGGCAAATGGCTCTCATACGCAAACTGCCGTCAACTGACAGCGGCTGCAGGAGCGAGTATTGTGGGCACACTCACATGCTAGCTGGGGAGCCAATCAGCGTGTCCCAATGTCCACCGGCCACCCACGATCACTCTCCAGCAGTGACAGAAAGGGGATCTGTGAATGTAAACAAGCGGATTCCCGTTCTGACAGGGGAGAGGAGAGTGATAGTATGTTCCCAGTATATGGGGTAGCGATCTCTCTCCTCCCCCAGTCATCCCAGACCCCCCCCACAGTTAGAAACACACTGACAGGGAACACATCCCTTTGATCGCCCCCTAGTGTTAACCCCAGAGGCGTAACTAGAACCTTCAGGGCCCCGGTGCAAGAAATTGATGCGGGGGCCCTTCCTTCTTCCCACTGATCCTGGGGTCCTTTACTCCCATCACGGGTCCCTTTATTACGGTACCGCAGTGGTACCCCATTTACAAGTTCTGCAGTGGGCCCCCTTTCTGCCATCTTCGGGCCTTCCCATGGTGGTGAAATGCCAGGGCCCGGTTACAATTGCAACCCTGATAGTTCCCTCGCTGGTGTCAGTAGTTTTTCATTTTTATTTTAATTTTATAAATTTTTTAACATTTCATTTTATTTCTCTTACAAATTTATTTTTACAATTTTTTACAATTTTTTTTTAGGAGCTCTGTTGGGGGGCTTTGATGAGATATTGGGGTCTAAATAATCCCTCAGCCCTCAATCTCCATCTGGGTAGCCTTAGCTGCACAGAATGAATGGACAGAAATAGCTGGGCACCGAGACTCCCATTCATTCAGAAACGGAAGTATAGTAAAAACAGTTTACTATGCTTCAGTTATGAATGAACCAATTGGTACCGATCACTGACTCTGTTCATTCAGAAAAGGAAGGAGCCAGAAAACGACAAATTTACCGACCCGTTTCCATCTCTCCATCATGACGCATCTTTTACAGCAGTGGTTCTCAACCCTGTCCTCAAGTACCCCCAACAGGCCATGTTTGCAGATTTTCCTTTATCTTGCACAGGTGCTTTAACCCCTCCAGGTCCGCGCTATTGCCGAAATACGGCTCCAGCGCGGACCTGAAATGCCGGGAGGACGTCCATGGAGCGCGAGCGTGCCCGCAGGTCGGGCGGACTCGATGTCCGCCCGAGACCCGCGATCACTTTCAGGAGCCTCAGAACGGGGAACCGCCGTTGTAAACACGGCGGTTCCCCGTTCTTTGACAGGGGACATAGCAGATCTACTGATCCCTGTCACTGGGATCAGTGAGATCTGTTATGTCCCGACCAGCCATGCCCCCCCACAGTTAGAACACAGCCAGGGAACATATTTAACCCCTTCACTGCCCCCTGCAGGTTAACCCCTTCACTGCCAATGACATTTATACAGTAATCAGTGGACATTTAAATTTCTGATCGCTGAATAAATGTCATTGGTCCCAAAAAAGTGTCAAAATGTTCCGACATGTCCCCCCCAATATCGCAGTACCGCTAAAAATCGCAGATCGCCGCCATTACTAGTAAAAAAAAAAATAATAATAAAAACGCCATAAATCAATTCCCAGTTTGTAGACGCGATAACTTTTGCGCAAACCAATCAATATACGCCGATTGCGATTTTTTTTTTCCCAAAAATATGTAGAAGAATATATATCGGCCAAAACTGATGAATATTTTTTTTAATGGATTTGTACTTTAGCAAAAAGTAAAAAATATTGTTCTTTTTTGCAAAATTGTCGCTCATTTTTTGTTTATAGCGGCGATCAGAAATGACGCAGAGGGGATCAAATACCACCAAAAGAAAGCTCTATTTGTGGGAAAAAAAGGACGCAAATTTTATTTGGGTACAACGTCGCACGACCGCGCAATTGTCATTCAAAATGCGACAGCGCTGAAAGCCAAAAATTGGTCTGGGCAGGAGGGGGGTTTAAGTGCCCAGTAAGGAAGTGGTTAAATCAGAGTCAATGGCTTGGTATGTTGGACAGCTATTTTATCTAAGAGAAATTCACAAAACATGGCCTGTTGGGGATACTTGAGGACAGGGTTGAGAAACACTGTTCTACAGCAGCTGGCAGGAGAGAAGAGGGGGGAAGACAGCAGCTCTGTGGGGGGGACCAGGGAAGCACACAGGGACCCTGGGAACAGCAGAAGACAAGTAAACTGGATAGAGGAAAATGGAGGATATTGGGTCCTCTAAATGCCACCGCCGCCATCCCTCCTATTCAGCTGTACAAGGGAGGCACATGGGCCCCCTGGACCAGGGGGCCCGGTTGCAATTGCAACCCCTATCGTTATGCCCCTGGTTAACTTCTTCCCTGCCAGTGACATTTATACAGCAATCAGTGGCTATTTAAAGCTCTGATCGCTGTATAAATGTCAGTGGTCCCAAAAAGGTGTCAAAAGTGTCCGATTGGTCTGCGGCTGCCATTACCAGTGAAAAAAATGTAATAAAATAAAAACTCCATAAATCAATTCTCATAGTTTGTAGACGCTATAAATTTGCGCAAACCAATCAATATACGATTATTGCGTTTTTTTTATTCCAATATGTAGAAGAATATATATATTGGCCTAAAATGATGAAGAAATTATTTTTTTTAGCAGAAAGTAAAAAATATTGTTTTTTTCTCAAAATTGTCGGACTCTTTTTGTTTATAGCGCAAAAAATAAAAACCGCAGAGGTGATCAAATATCACCAAAAGAAAGCTCTATTTGTGGGGGGAAAAAACGTCAATTTTGTTTGGATACAACATCGCACAACCGCGCAATTGTCAGTTAAAGCGACGCAGTGCCGAATCAGAAAAAGCGCTCTGGTCAGGAAGTGGGCAAATCCTTCCGGGGCTGAAGTGGTTAAATTGATCTTATGCTTCACTTAGGCAGGGCACCATTTTCTAAGCATTTCATACCTGCTTCCCTTCCACCGTGGACTGAAATTAAATGCATAGTCATGCTCCTGTCAGCCAGTTGGAACTAACACTTCAGATTCTTCTTGGGCCCCATATTGGGTCATTGGGGAATTACTATTAGTACATGACTCTACAATGCATGCATGGCGTATGAGGAAATATACAATGAGTCATAGAGGAAGCCACTGACACATGTACACACCACTCACAAAAATATCTTCCCTCTTGCAGAGTTCAAAGTTTCTCAATTAATTAGTGAAAATTAACTAAATGAAGTCATCTTGCCATTGACTGACAGTGTGCATCTAAGGCAGGGTTTCTCAACCAGGGTTCCGTGGAACTCTAGGGTTCCTCCAGAGGTTGCTAGGGGTTCCTTGAGCAATGGTCAAATTCTACCTCTTAGATAAATTCCCAATGACACCATTGATCTTTCTAGCTATATGTAAGGGGGTAATTCTTCCCAATGACCACAAGTGTAAGGAGCATTCTTCCCATTGACCATCACATTAATGTATCATGAGCTGTAGATTTTTTATTTTTAGCAGGGGTTCCCCCAAGACCAGAGAATTATTTCAAGGGTTCCTCTGTGTCGAAAAGGTTGAGAAAGGTTGTAAGGCTTCATGCACACCGAGTGTTTAGCCCTGGCACTTGAGATCCTGGCATTGTAGTGCGGGTCACAGGCACACTGTCCATCCCTGTTGCAGGTAGCCCTGTAAAACTGGATGGTGCACTGAGTGGTACCAAGGTTTAGGGCACTGTGCACTCATGTTAGTACCTCTCGGTGCCCCATCCAGTCCGAGCAACTTTCAACGTTTCATAGACTTTTACAGGCTTTTACCAAAACGCCAGGATCTCATGCACGGGGCTAGATTCCCAGTGTGCATGAAGCCTAAAGCAGATAAAATGAAACATTTTAATTTTTTAACAGTCTTGAAATAAAGCTGTTTAGTGGGAGCCGGTAGTAAAGAAATAGAATGATCCTTGTATGCCCAGGGCAGCGCAATTCCAACCTATAGCAGTGTTCTTGGACAATATATACGCCTGGATTGTATTATTAGATTGTAAGCTCATCTTCAGGGCCGGTTCACACAGGGCCGATCTGACTTCAGGTGCAAGTTTGCTAGGCGATTTGAACGTGACTTTAACATGACTTCAGCGCAGCTTTGGGCGACTTACAACGCGATTTAAAGTGACCTCCATGCCAGGCGACTTTGCCTGTGGCCAATCAGAGAAGGGAGGGAGGGGGTAATTTGTGGGGAGTAACTGGGTAAATTATTTTCTTTTTCCTGTAAAGTTGCTTCAATATAGATGGGGGATCCGAATTGGAGGCGACTTCCATTGAATTCTATGGGCCCAAGTCAGATAGAAGTCACCTTGAAGTAGTACAGGAACCTTTTCTGAAGTCGGAGCAACTTCAGTAGTGTACATTAAGACTGCTCTCATTCACTTCAATGGGATTTCTTATGTCAAGCGATTTGGGGCGACACAAGTCAGATCCCAAGTCGCTGTAGTGTGAACCAAGCCACAGACTCAAATGTAAATTCAAATGAGCTTCTGCAACCCCCTCTGTACCATGTGTGCTTCATAAGTCATGCGAAGGTCCTAGGTGTAATACTAGACTCTGACCTGTCCTTTCAGCCCCAAATCCAATCACTGTCCAAATCATGTAGACTTCATCTCCAAAATACGCCTCTTTCTAACCGTTGACACCACCAATAAACTTATTCATTCCCTTGTTATCGCTCGCCTTGACTATTGTAACTCTCTCCTCATTGGTCTACCTCTCCGCAAGCTATCCCCTCCTCAGTCTATTATGAATGCCACTGCCAGACTCATCCACCTTACCAACCATTCAGTGTCCGCCGCTCCTCTCTGCCAATCCCCCCACTGGCTTCCCATTGCCCAACGAATAAAATTCAAAGCACTAACAATTACATACAAAGCCATTTACAAGTCTGCCCCAAGCTACATCACCAATCTTGTCTCCAAATATCACCCAAACCATCCTCTTCGCTCCTCCCAAGACCTCCTGATTTCCAGTTCCCTTGTCTCTCTTCCCATGCTCGTCTCCAGGACTTCTCCAGAGCCTCTCCCACGCTCCCATCCTCTGGAACTCACTACCCCAATCTGTCCAGTTATCTCCTACTCTATCCACCTTTAGGCGATCCCTGAAAATTCATCTCTTCAGGGAGGCCCATCCTTACTTCACCTAACAACCAAATCTTCTACTTCCCTCATCAGTTCATCCCTCACAGTTACTACATTTTGTTTTATCAGCCCCTCCCTCATAGATTGTAAGCTTGCAGGAGCAGGGCCCTTCTAACCCTCTTGTTCTGAATTGTACTGTTGCTGTATTGTCTCCCTTTATATTGTAAAGCACTGGGCAAACTGTTGGCACTATATAAATCCCGTATAACAATAATAATTAGTCAACTAATAAAAGGAAGTGTTTATCTGCAACAACATTTGCTCATGCTGTTGCTATATGGATAAATCTTTAGTCAATCCACTATTCTGTATGGAGAAACACTGTTACCCCAGCATCAGGTGTGTAGCCAAGCTCATGTTATATAAAACACGTACCATAAAGCACACTGCGCCCTCCACATCTAATTTGTGCCAAGTGTCAACTATTTCCCACAAACAGAGTCACCTTTATTCTATAGCAGTGGACTCCAAACTGCGGCCTGCATGGCAAATGTGGTCCTTTGCTTGCTTTGATCTGGGCCTAAGGGTGCTATTCCTCCCAATGACACCAACAATGGGGCACAATTCCTCCCAATGACACCAACAATGGGGTACAATTCCTCTCAATGACACCAACCATGGGGCACAATTCCTCCCAAAGACACCAAAAATGGGATACAATTCCTCCCAATGACACCAACAATGGGGCATTATTCCTCCAACTGACACCCATTATGGGGCACTGTTATTCCACTGACACCCACGATGGAGCACTATTCCCCTACTGACACCAAAAACCCACACAATGGTAAGGTCAGGCACAACCCAGATCACTGGGCTATAACACTGCAGCAATCTTCCAAGGGCACAAGGAACAGGTCTCTCTCCACTCCACAATAATACTGACTTCCAACGCAAGGGATATAAGAAATAAAGACTCTCATAGTGTAATATGCTAAACACTCTGATAGTTTATTAACCAAGAAAGTGTATTACTCCCAAGGTACGTGCACTCTATAATCCAGTGCACTAGTTTAAAGTGCCTGTTTAAAATCCAATGTAGTTGCCTCCTTAAGCATGGACATCCATGGGACATATACATATATTGTCAAAAGTATTGGGACATCTGCCTTTACACGCACGTGAACTTTAATGGCATCCAAGTCTTAGTCCATAGGGTTCAATATTGAGTGGCCCCCCCTTTGCAGCTATAACAGCTTCGACTATAACAGCCTGTATCCATCTCTGTGGACACCTTATGCTCTGTTAACCAGTGCCTCTTATCAATGAGGACTTTTTAATATTAGGACCACCCACCCCTGAGGAAGATCTGCAATTAATTAATTTTGAAACGCGTTGGGTACTCTCTGCTGTTTTCAGGCAGAGCACATTGGTCATCCTTGTTGTTCACATGTATTTCTACGTTTTTATATGAATATTCACCAATTGTCTGTAACCACCCGTCTATGTATAGTTGTTGTTAATGTCTTTCTCCTGAACCAATTGTCTGAGTTCATTTTTAAATGAACTAATAAAATGTATAATTTTTATTTTTGTGCCTCTTACTGAGTTGGATTCCCTTTAAAGTCCCAGTGGTGTTTTTTTCTTCTCAACATATTAATTTTGAAAGGACACTTATCCATGTTGTTATCACGGGTCTTTTCATATACAATTTTTCATAATGCACTGCTTAGCGCCACTCTAATTTTTACACATGCTTTTTACACTATGGGGTTGATTTACTAAAACTGGAGAGTGCAAAATCTGGTGCAGCTCTGCATGGTAGCCAATCAGCTTCTAACTTCAGCTTGTTCTATTTAGCTTTGACAATAAAACCTGAAAGCTGATTGGTTTCTATGCAGAGCTGCACCAGATTTTGCACTCTCCAGCTTTAGTAAATCAACCCCTATATGTCTAGTGGAGAGTTGGCAGCTTATCAGTCTCTTTGCATAATATTCTCTTTCCTTGTTGCAGTTTTTTTTTGTTTTTGTTATTTTATTTTTGCATTTTTCTCTACAATTTAATTATTATTATTTCTTTTTACAAATGTATTTTTTATTCTTTTTTACATTTTATTTTTTGGGAAACGCAGCTTACTATACTTCTTTTTTTTTAAAGATATTTTTATTGATTATAAAAGACAAACATTACATAGAAAAAAAAACAGACAACCACCCAACGGGCATCATATCCGACAAGCAAATATAACATGTTAGCAACTTGTACATAGTCAATAGATTTTCCTAATTATAACCTTTCAGTATATAGTACCTGGGTATACTGGCAATTGGCTAGGCTGGAGTTCATTAAGAGTATAACTTAACATAATAGCAGCAGTGTTGCCAACCTCCCGCAGCGTTTTTTACTGGCAAAACCTGCGAAATTTACTGGTGGAGCACATTTTTTACTGGCAGCTTGCAAAATAACAGAACTCCTATTGAAAACTAAGAAAATTGATATTTAAACACAACATGGAGACACTGACAATACCCATATCAAGTAATTTGCCTTGTTTACACTTAAAAAAATGACAAATTATCAGACCCTGATATTTATAGACAGCTGTAAAAATCACTGATTTTTACAAACTGTCAGTAAATTTACTGGCGGTTGGCAACCCTGAATAAGAAAAAAAAAATAGCAGTTGAATAGCAGCTGAGGTGGACTGGGCAGGTCAGTATCGACCTCGGGCAGATTAAGCAACGATAGGCCTTATGGTAAAGGGGGGCACAACGTAAGGGGACTAGCCAACCATCTACCCCAAACCGTATAGAATCTCTTACTCCGTTTCCTGAGATCAAATGTAATTTTATACAAGGGTAATCCGTCATTTATCAGTTTGAACCATAATGTTCTATCCAATGTTTGAGAGCTCTTCCACGTCAGCAAAAGAGACTTCTTTGCATAGAAGAAAAGGATATGGAGAAGTCTCCTTGCTGAGGCCGACAGGGACAAGTCTCCAAAAATTCAGAGGAGGCAATTCTTGGGGTTAATAATTTTGGGGAGGCCCAGAGCTGACGAGATGAAGGAGCCAATCTCCCTCCAGAAATTCTGTACTATCGGGCATGTCCAGAAGCAATGCATGAAATCTGCTCGTTGACCGCATCCCCTAAAGCATGTGTCCGTGGATGATAAGCCCATTTTATAAAGCCTATGAGATTGGTGGAAGACCTTAATTTGAATAATTCGGTCTCTAGAGGAGATGACCGATGATTTAAAGGTTTCGGCAAATTCCGACCAGTCCTCATCTGTGAGTTGCATATCCATAGTAGACCATTTAGTTTGGGCAGCCTGAAATCTAGGGCTGTTGTCCGTGGCTAGGGACATATAGGATGTGGAAATGAGCTTAGTGGTGGCTGGGTCCCTTAGCAGTTTTTCTAGTGGGGACATACTGAGTGGGTTAGCTAAGGTACCAAATTGCACTCTGACTGCATGTCTCAGTTGATAGTAATAAAATATGTAGGAGTTCGGAAGGTCAAACTCCTGCTGTAGTTGTTGAAATGATTTGAAGCCCTGCGTGTCAAAGAGATGACACAATTATTTAACTCCTCTAGAGTACCACCTCACTGGGTCCGGAATCGACTCCAGTTCCCTCAGGGTACTGTTAAACCACAGGGGAATATTTGGTGAGGCATCCCAAGATTCTTAAGCACATTTACTTTTAATTGTCCGAAATAGAGAAAGTGGCATACGCATTATAGTTACTCCCGGCCTGTCGAGGACACGGTCTCTATAGATTGCATTATGGAGTGTCTCCATAGAAGAGACAATAGCCCCTTCTGTACTAGTGCAAGCATTGGGATGTAGCCAATCATGGATGGATACTAGATGGGAGGCCAGGTAATACAGGTAAAAATTTGGAAAGGCCAGGCCAGCTAGGTGAGAGGGAAGTGGGAGTGCCTCTAGGGCTATTTTAGGTGATCCGCCCTGCCATAGGAAAGTAGTGCATATGGAAACGATGCGTATAAAAATCGATTTTTGGACCCTACACGGGGCATTGGCCAGTACATCTTAACATTTTAATGATGTTGGCCCTGCCCATAAGATCCAGCGGGAGGTCCATCCATCGCTTAGTGCATTCCTGTAGTTGTGTTAGTAGAGGGCATACGTTATTCGTAATGTACTGAGAGAGTGGTAATTGTACCATCACACCCAGATACCTAAATGAAGAGACGACCTGTAGTTCCGACCCCGCGTAGATTAATGGTACGGCTGTATGGTCTAAGGGGAAAAGGGTAGATTTTTCCAGTTCACCCTGAATCCCGAATAATCCCCGAAAGTGTTAATAAGAGATAGCAAGTTTTTAAGAGAGTCTTGTGGGTCAGCCAGGTACACTAGGGTATCATCAGCATATAGTGAATATGCTCTTTACGCTCTTCTATAGTCCCAATAGGAAGGCCTTTTATTTGGGGAGTACTACGGATCTATATGGCGAGTGGCTCCATGCCCAGGGTGAACAGGAGGGGGGATAAAGGACACCCCTGCCTAGTCCCCCTGGTAATCGGGAACGCCTTCGTCACCCTGGAGTTTACTCTAATATGGGCTATTGGGGAGCAGTATAGGAGTCTGATCCAGGCTTTCATGTGTGGACCAAAGCCATATCTCTCCAGAACTTTAAATAGGTAGGGCCACTGCACCCTGTCAAAGGCTTTTTTAGTGTCGAGTGACACAATTTAGCTTACTATACCTCAGCTATGAATGGACACTAGAGTGATCAGTACCGATCACTCATTGTGTCTATTCAGAAAAGGAAGGGGCTGGTAAATGACTTATGACTGCAGGGGGAGGGGGGGGACCAGGTAAGCACACAGGGGCCCAGTGGCAGCAGGAGCCAAGTAACCTGGATAGAAGGACATCAAGTGCAGTATATAGAGGAACCAATGACCTTCATTTTCCTCCTGCAGCAGCTGAAGGCCTGCTGGAGATAGAGGAGGAGAAGCAGGCTGCAGGAGGAAAATGGAGGGCATTGGTTCCTCTATATGCCGCTGCTGCTGCCCCTCCAGTCCAGGTGTACAGGTGAGTCACACACTTCCCCTGAGGCATGAGACCCGGAAGCAATTGCGGCCCCTATATTTACGCCCCTGTGCTGTACGACATTCTAACCTGTGTTGGTTTTGTTATTTGGGGCATGTTGGCCTGTTGCCCTCCCCTCATAACCAGTGCTTTGGGACATCCCTATAGTATTGGATATGAAGATGCTCTGTGTCCCATGATGTACAATGTTTAGGATAGAAAAAAGGATTTTACAAGAAAAACAAAAAAATATAAAATTTTCTAATTTTTAACTATTTATTCCCAATAAAAAAAAACAAAGAAATAAAAATAAATGTAAGATATGATAAGATTTATTGTCATTTTAAACACAAATTCACAACTAAATTTCAATACTACTCCGGACAAAATCAATTGTCAAGTACACATTTCCATGTATCCAATTTGCTACCAAATTAAAGTCCTATATGCCTGAAAAAATAAATGCATAACAATGTAAAGTACAAAGTACACAATGTAATCTACAAACACTAACCCCTCGTTCACATTGGAGTGACTTGTCATGCGATTCGGATGACAAGTCGCAGCCTATTATCGTCAATGGCACTGTTCAAATGGGTGCGAAACCAACTTTGGGGTGCTGCAATGATTTGAAAAAGTAGTTCCTGCACTACTTTTGGCGATTTCGGGGCAGCTTGCATAGACATTTGTGCATGAAGCCGCACAGATGTCTTCCAAGTTGCACCTGAAGTCGCACTGATGTATGGCTTTGAAACAGTGAGATTTCAGATGAAGTCCCATGATTTCAAAGCCCCATTCAATGTGAATCATGCGATTTTGAGCAATCAAAACTGGAACAGAACAGGTAGTTAGGACAGAGTGTTCAGAGAAATCCATGTCGGTAATATACAATCACTCAATGATGGTCTCCCTTCCTGATCTTTGTAATCTGAGATAGAAGTGGTTGAAAGATGAGCTCGATAATGAGGATTGGGAGGATATTTGGAGCCTTCCTTTTCGTCATTTAGTTTCCCAAAGGGACAGGTTGGTCCAGTATAAAATTATATACAGGGCCTATATTACCCCACATAGGTTACACATGATGAACCCGACTGCTCCTCAAGAATGCTGGAGATGTGACTATTCTCCAGCGGACTTTATGCACATCTTTTGGAGTTGTTTGACGATGGGTGTTTATTGGAATGAAGTGATTGCCACCATAAATACTATTGCCCACCTTAGTTTAGTTCCCTCTGTGAGGGTGTGCCTACTGGGGCTGGTAGAAGAAGTAGTGCCTACGGTAGCAGGGAGGACAATCCTGAGTTTGTTACTCTATGATGCCCATAAGGCCAATGCCATGTCATGGAAAAAGAAACATTTGGTAAATGTTAATATGCCTTTGTATAAAGATACGTATGCCAATCGGGGTTGCCTTGAAAAATATGAGAACGTTTGGTCAAAATGGTTAAATGGTCGTTCTACAGCAATTTAACTTAAAGCGGAGCTCTGCCCAGAATTTTTAAAATTTTTTTTGGCATCCACTCTTTTAATACTAAATAGATGCAACCTTTTTTTTCCTTACGTTCAAACCACCTAGTAATTACATGTATTTTTTACTCGCAATTTCGTTTCTCTCACTACTGGACTTTTCCATTTTAGGTGAGGGCATCTGAAGCCCATCCATAGTCTCCTGGCATCTCTTCCTGAAAGAAGTGCATGGTGGGTAACAGTGGCGGCTGATGAAGTTTTAGGATGGGGGGCGCCAGACCCCAATATTGAACCCTACGGACCAAGACTGGGATGCCAATAAAGTTCATGTGCGTGTAAAGGCAGATGTCCCAATACTTTTGACAATATAGTGTATATGTCCCCTTATAGAATCCACCCACTCTGTCCCCTGTATTCCACATATTTTGCTCAGTATCACATCACAGGACACAGTATACAGCTCAGCATTACATCACAGGACACAGTATACTGCTCAGCATCACATCACAGGACACATTATACAGCTCAGCATCACAGGACACAGTATACAGCTCAGCATTACATCACAGGACACAGTATACAGCTCAGCATTACATCACAGGACACAGTATACAGCTCAGCATCACATCACAGGACACAGTATACAGCTCAGCATCACAGGACACAGTATACAGCTCAGCATTACATCACAGGACACAGTATACAGCTCAGCATTACATCACAGGACACAGTATACAGCTCAGCATCACAGGACACTGTATACAGCTCAGCATCACAAGACAGCATATACAGCTCAGCATCACAGGACAGAGTATACAGCCCCAGCATCACAGGTGGGGTAAATTGCAGCCAATAACACAGGTGGGGTAAATTGCAGCCAATAACACAGGTGGGGGTAAATTGCAGCCAATAACACAGGTGGGGGTAAATTGCAGCCAGTATCACAGACGGGGGCAAATTGCAGCCAGTGACACAGGTGGGACAGTTTTGCAGCCAATAACACAGGTGGGGGCACTTTTGCAGCCAGTGATACAGGTGGGGGCACTTTTGCAGCCAGTGTCACAGGCGGGGGCACTTTTGCAGCCAGTTACACAGATGGGGGCACTTTTGCAGCCAGTGACACAGACGGGGCACTTTTGCAGCCAGTGGCACAGGTGGGGCACTTTTGCAGCCAGTGACACAGGTGGGGCTCTTTTGCAGCCAGTGACACAGGTGGGGGCAGTTATGCAGCCATTGACACATGTGGGGGCAGTTATGCAGCCATTGACACAGGTGGGTGGCAGTTATGCAGCCATTGACACAGGTAGGGGCAGTTATGCAGCCAGTGACACAGGTGGGGACAGTTATGCAGCCAGTGACACAGGTGGGGGCAGTTATGCAGCCAGTGACACAGGTGGGGGCAGTTTGCAGCCAGTGACACAGGTGGGTACAGTTATGCAGCCAGTAACACAGGTGAGGACAGTTATGCAGCCAGTGACCTAGGTGGGGCAGTTTGCAGCCAGTGACACAGGTGGGGGCAGTTATGCAGCCAGTGACACGGGGGGGGGCAGTTTGCAGCCAGTGACACAGGTGGGGGCAGTTTGCAGCCAGTGACACAGGTGGGGAGAGTTTTCAGCCAGTGACAAGGGTGGAGGCAGTTAGGCAGCCTGTGACACAGGTGGGGGCAGTTATGCAGCCAGTGACACAGGTGGGGGCAGTTTTCAGCCAGTGACACAGGTCGGGGCAGTTATGCAGCCAGTGATACAGGTGGGGGCAGTTTGCAGCCAGTGACACAGGTGGGGTACATTGCAGAGAACCACGCAGGATTGTTGCAGAGTTTGGCATGCGGAAAAGCGTGCTGAGTCTGCAGAGATTCGGTATGCGGAGAGCGAGCTGTCCCCCCCCTCGTCGGTGACCGGGCGTTCATGGTCTCTGTGGGAGCGGAAGACACGTCCGCTGCCACAGTGACCCACCCCCGGCCACCGCATCCAATCTGAGCCGCAGCTCAGGGCAGCCAATCAGCCCATGTGTGTGCGCCAGATCAAGCGCACCCACATAGGCTTTAATGGCCGACCAATAGGCTCACTACTTGGCTGTCAGGTGACAGTCAAGGAGCCAAAAAAAAAAAGTCAATGTACCGGCGCCTCCTGTAGGGAGGCGGGACTGACTTTTTTTCTCTCTTCTTCTTTAGCTGGCGGGGAGGCGTCGCTCATACACCAGCCGCCGCTGGTGGGTAACCATCATGCACTCCTCGATCTCGGTCCGCCTTAAATCGCATCATTTCCTGTCTGGAAATAACACGATTTTACAGTACAGGGAAGCCCACTGACTCCTGGGAAATGATGAGTCACATCTCCCAGGAGGCCAGGCGAAGTAGGAAGTGAGGAAAAGAGCCTCGGACCTAAAAGGGGCAGATTACAGAGACCACCTAGCAACAAGCGACTTAGGGTGAGTATAACATTTTTTTTCCTTCAAAGGTAAGTCTATATAGGCAAAGGACTTGAATTATGTAAAAAAAATCTTTTGGGTGGAACTCCGCTTTAAAGCGGAGTTCCAACCAAAAGTCGAACTTTGGCCTTAAGGGAAGGTGACCCTCCAACATGCCACAATTATCATGTCAATTTTTTCGGGGTGGGGGGGGGGGAACAGGGATCCTGTTTTCACAGGGTCCCAGGTCCACTTCCTCTCCTAGAGCCGCGGCTCCTGAATAGAAGTTCACCCCCCCTCTCGGCGAACTTCTGGGACATGTCACAGGTCCCAGAAGATATGCCGGTCATTCACAAGATGCAGCGCGACTCACGCGTACGCAGTGCGCGACTCACGCGTACGCAGTGCGCGCCCGGCTTAGAAGCCAAAGCCGGGTGCCCACACTTGTGATGCCGGCGCCGCCGAGGGGAGGGGGAGAAGAGCGAGCCAGGTGACAGGTGAGTGTCTGATTGTTAAAAGTCAGCAGCTACACTTTTTGTAGCTGCTGACTTTTAACTGGGTGGAACTCCGCTTTAAGGATTCCTAGAATCTGAGATATTATATAATAGAGACGTGTTTTGTTATGGCTGCTGTAACTGTCACTGTCATTTATTGGAATTTTTTTTTTTTTTGGGACCAATGTCAACACGTGGTTTGTTATATGTATGTCTTACATCTGTTTGATATTCAATAAAAGAGATATTTAACCACTTCAGCCCCGGAAGGATTTCACACTTTAGGACCAGAGCACTTTTTGCGATTCGGCACTGCGTCGCTTTAACTGACAATTGCGCGGTCCTGCGACGTTGTACCCAAACAAAATGTGCGTCCTTTTTTTCCCACAAATAGAGCTTTCTTTTGGTGGTATTTGATCACCGCTGCGTCATTTCTGATCGCCGCTATAAACAAAAGAAGAGCGACAATTTTGCAAAAAAACCCAAATTTCTTACTTTTTGCTAAAATACAAATAAAAAAAAATACAAAAAAACATTTTTTTCATCGGTTTTGGCCGATTTATATTCTTCCTCATATTTGTGATAAAAAAAATCACAATCGGCGTTTATTGATTAGTTTGCGCAAAAGTATTTTTTACTAGTAATGGCGGCGATCTGCGATTTTTAGCAGTACTGCGATATTGGGGCGGAAATGTCGGGCCATTTTGACACTTTTTTGGGACCAATGGCATTTATACAGCGATCAGTGCTATAATAATGCACTGATTACTGTGTAAATGCCATTGGCAGTGAAGGGGTTAACCTGCAGGGGGCGCTCTAAGGGTTAACAGTGTTCCCTGGGAGTGTTCTTACTGTGGGGGGACTGCCCTAGCAGGGGAAGGGAAGCGATCACAGCTTCCATGTAGAGGAACCCTTCCCCCTCTCACAGAACGGAGGTCCGTGTTTACTTACACGGACCTCCGTTCTTTCACTCCGGGGGGGGGGGGGGCATCGCGGGTAGCCGGCGGAGATCGAGTCCGCCGCACCCGCTCTCTGCCCCCCCGAACACAGTGAGCGCGCGGGCGCGCCTCCGGCAGCGCGCTCGCTCCCAGAGCGCGATCTCGCAGCCGCCGTCGTATGACGGCGGTTTGCGTTATCGAGCCACTTTGTCGCCGTCAACCTGCGGTTCACGGTCGGCAAGTGGTTAAAAAAAAGAAATAAATTGTGCGATTTCAGATGAAGTTGGATGATTTCAAAGCTGCATTCAATGTGAAGGGGGTGTTAAAGGTTTAATGTGCAGCAGCGAGACATGACATGAAAAACGCACACACACTGCGACTCAAGATGATTTAGGGAGAAAAATGCCAGGTATTCAAGAAGTTAAATACAGCATAAGTTTGTTATTGTGGTGTCTATGATATTGTAGTATCCATGTGACTGTATTGGTGGAATAAGTTAATACTTGGCATAGTATACTGTAGATTGAAGATGGAGAGCACAGTGTGCTTTATGGTAAATCTTTAATTAAACATATTGCGCTGGTGCACACCCACACCGGGGAGCGATTTGGCAGCCATAATAGGCCCGGTTCACATAGATAACAGCTCAAGGTAAGAATTTTTATTTACAAAAAAAATGACAGTTACACTATATTATCAAAAGTATTGTGACGCCTACCTTTACACGCACATGAACTTTAATGGCATTCCATAGGGTTCAATATTGAGTTGGCCCACCCTTTGCAGCTATAACAGCTTCACCTCTTCTGGGAAGGCTGTCCACAAGGTTTAGGAGTGTCTATGGGAATGTTTGACCATTCTTCCAGAATCGCATTTGTGAGGTCAGGCACTGATGTGGATGAGAAGGCCTGGCTCACAGTCTCCGCTCTAATTCATCCCAAAGGTGTTCTATCAGGTTGAGGTCAGGACTCTGTGCAGGCCAGTCAAGTTCCTCCACCCCAAACTCGCTCATCCATGTCTTTAAGGACCTTGCTTTGTGCAGTGGTGCGCAGTCATGTTGGAACAGGAAGGAGCCATCCCCAAACTGTTCCCACAGTAGGGAGCAAGAAATTGTCTAAAATATCTTGGTATGATTGCACCTTAAGAGTTCCTTTCACTGGAACTAAGGGGCCAAGCCCAACCCCTGAAAAACAACCCCACACCATAATCTCCCCTCCACCAAATGATTTGGACCACTGCACAAAGCAAGGTCCATAAAGACATGGATGAGCGAGTTTGGGGTGGAGGAACTTGACTGGGGCCTACACCTCAAACCTATAGAACACCTTTAGGATGAATTACAGCAGTGACTGTGAGTCAGGTCTTCTCGTCCAAAATCAATGCCTGACCTCACAAATGCACTTCTGGAAGAATGGTCAAACATTCCCATAGACACTCATAAACCTTGTGGACAGCCTTCCCAGAAGAGTTGAAGCTGTTATAGCTGCAAAGGGTGGGCCAACTCAATATTGAACCCAACGGACTAAGACTGGGATGCCATTAAAGTTCATGTGCGTGTAAAGGCAGGTGTCCCAATACTTTTGGTGATATAGTGTATTTCCAGAGTCCAATGTAAGAAAGACAGTCGCATGGCTGTAATAAAGATCCTTATCCTTATGTTAACCAGTTCACATACATGCGTGACTCGGCTCTTCTGGGTAGGGTGCGAGCATGTGCCTCGCCGGTGGCTTGCTCCCACTCTGATCACACACAGGGGGAGCCCAACGGCACGTACCATGGACATAAACAAGGCAAATCGCCGTTCTACAGTAAGAAAGGCATGGATCCTGTGTTTCTGAAAAGCATAGACATAGATCCATGCCTTCCCCTAATACAAACACCTCCCATAGTTTAGAAAAACACCGGCTAGGCACACATTTAACCCTTTGATCAGCCCTGATGCTAACCCCTTCCCAGCCAGTGTCATTACTACAGTGACAGTGCATATTTTTAGCACTGATCACTGTATTGGTGTCACTGGTCCCCAAAAAGTGCCAAAAGTGTCAGTGAGTGTCAAAATTGTCTGCCACAATGCCGCAGTCCCACTGATTGCCGCCATTACTAATCAAAATCATCATAAATCAATAAAAATATCCCATATTTTGTAAATGCTATAACTTTTGCGTAAACCAATCAGTATAGGTTTATTGGGATTTTCTTTTACCAAAATATGTAGCAGAATCCATATTGGCCTAAACTGAAGAAGAAATTCGATTTTTTTTATTTTTTTTTTTTTTTTAATGTGATGTGTTTTATAGTAGAATGTAAAAAATATTGTTTTTTTTTTCAAAACTGTTGTTCTTTTTTTATAGTGCAAAAAAAAAAAAACGCAGAGGTGATCAAATACCACCAAAATAAAGCTCTATTTGTGGGGAAAAAGGACATAAAGTTTACTTGGCTGCAGTGTCGCACGACCACGCCAGTGTCATTAGTACAGTGACAGTGCATGTTTTTAGTACTGGTGCCACTGGTATTGGTGTCACTGGTTCCCACAAAGTGTCAAAAGTGTGAGTTAGTGTCCGATTGTCCATCGCAATACCGCAGTTCTGCTATAAGTCGCTGACCACCGCCATTACTAGTATAAAATAAATAAATAAAAATTCCATAAATATATTCCATAGTTTGTAGACACTGTAATGTTCGTGTAATCCAATTAATATACGCTTATTGAGATTTTTTTTTTTACCTAGAAATATGTAGCAGAATACATATTGGCCTAAGGTTATAAAGAAATTATATTTTTTTCAGTTTTTTTGTTGGATATGTTTTATAGCACAAAGTAAAAAAATATATATATATATATATATTTTTTTTTTAAATTGTCGCTCTTTTTTTGTTTAAAGCGCAAAAAAATAAAAAAAAATGCAGAGGTGATCAAATACCACCAAAAGAAATCTATATTTGTGGGGGAAAAAAGGACACAAATTTTATTTGGGTACAACGTCGCATGACCGTACAATTGTCAGTTAAAGTAATGCAGTGCCGTATCGCAAAAAAAAAAATGGCCTGGTCATGAAGAGGGGTAAATCTTCCAGAGGTCAAGTGGTTAAAGTGTATCTAAACCCAAGACCAAAAAAGTCATATATTGTAGCTAAACAAACCAAAGAAAGGGAAGAAAGCACTGTGCCATCTGTATGTTTATGTATTGTAGCTCACCAGACCTAAGATGTGTTTGCTGCCTTTGTCTTGTCTTTTCAAACTAAGAAAAATTTCTGCAAGTAAAGCAAAACATCTTTTTGCCCTGGTTCACATTGGTGCGATGCGGGGAACGCACGTTTGCTGCGTTTCCTCGCATCAAATTGCACTCCAAAACAATCACACAGCATCTATGCGATCTGCTGCGGGTGTCAATGTTAGATTGACGGCAACCTGAAACAGATTGCAAAACGCAGTGCAATTGCCAGAATCGCATCTATATTGCAATAGATAAAGTATTCCCTATCGGCTAATACAAAAACGCCAAACGCCCAAAAACAGCACATATAAACGCACAAAAAAGATCGAAAGTCGCACGACGAAACATGCTACAAAACTCCGGAAAAAGCTTAAAAACGTGTCGCTGGGATGTGAATACAGCCTCAATCCCGAACGCAGGTGACAACACTGCTGTTCCATATATCTAATATGGGAGTGTTGTCACCCTAGGGCAGGAAGTGTGTTACTGCCAGGATCATCAGATGAAAATAAAGGAAAAAAAGTCTTTAAAAGAAAACTAATGCAGCCCCCGCATTTAAAGGAGTGATACGCTGCAATAGATTAGGGTTCAGATACTCTTCACAACTTTGTGAACTGAGTTTTTTGTTTTTGATGTATACCTGCTGCCAGAAAAATAGGTGCAGGAACTCCCCCTTTCGGAGTTACCTCTTGTCTCCGCCCCTACCTACCTAAGAGAACCGTTCCTTGGATCCACCCTCTACCCACCTCCCAGTACCGCCCCTTTTATAGAATATACAGTAGAATCAAGCAACATCTGTGATACTAAGAAGAAACTGCACAAGTGTGCAGTGAGGGGGATTTGGGACTTTATATGAAGGATGTGGTGGTCAAAAAATGACATTGATGGATATTGATAGATAGAAGTAAAAATATCTTTTATTCATACAAGTTATCATAATATTAACATACATTGGGTCACAGATGTGATCCAAGAAAGAAAACATCATAATTGATAAGACAAAGTATCGAGATATTAGGAATATAAATGGGTTCTCCATCCATCAATTTAATCTGTATAATAATTAAATGCTTATTACAAACTGCATGGCCCATGACTTAAACTCGATGGGATGATCCCCTAGTAAAAATCATATAAATAGTTATGCATTGTAAGATCAATCGCACATGATAGGAATAAAAAACACGTCTATTGTTAGCTC
Organism: Glandirana rugosa; assembly: GCA_018402905.1. Lineage (NCBI taxonomy): Eukaryota > Metazoa > Chordata > Amphibia > Anura > Ranidae > Glandirana > Glandirana rugosa. The sequence goes on from BLSH010531784.1 coordinate 72,780, forward strand.
TACGCGTTTCGTGGCAGGTGGGCCACTCATCAGGAGCTGGCGTGTTAAAATCTACAATGAGAATCAGAGAAAAATTAATACCATGGATAGTAAGGTGGAGCATACTTTGAACAGCCCCCTATCTCTCTCTCTCCCCCAAATAACTGGGGGATACTTATGTGGTCTGAGCCGCTGGATGTAGTGAGACACCCAGGCAGCACCCTGGCCGGGGGCTGTGGTGGGGGGCGATAAGGAGGTGCCCACCACGGGCGACCAAGGAGGCGGGGTGAGGCACCGGGACATAGGTGAACCATGTGGTTGGTATGTGCCATAGAAGCATGTGAGCAGGGGGAGGGAGAGACGCCCAGCAAGTGACGCCATCTACACCTCCCATAGTGCTCACGGGCATGGTGAACCCACCCCCACCGCAGCGTCACAAGGGCGCTGCATGTGAGGCACAGTGGGAATGGCAGCCCCCAGGAGCCCGCAGTGCGCGTCGCAGCCCCCAGAACAGCGGTGGGGCCGGGATCCCACCCCAACCACGGCCACAGCACCAACTCACAGGCCCAGCAAGAATGAGATTGTGATCTTACCAGGCCACTATAATACTTCAATTAAAGTCCCATATTTTTGTTCCCCATCCCTTTCTTTCATCTGTGATACTAAATAATTTGTATGAAATGTGTTAATGATAACAAGAAAAGCAGTAAAATAGATCCCCTACAGCCAACAATAGACCCCCCCCAGGCAACAATAGATCTTCAGCAACAATGAACCACCCACAACAAAATCTTACCCCCTCCCCAGCAACAACAGATCCCCCCAGCAACAATCGACCACCCGCAACAAAATAGCCCACCCTCAGAAACAATAGACCCCTGCAGCAATAACAGATCTCCAGGCAGACAGCATTTATAGACCCTCCAGCAGACAGCTGGATAGAATGTGTTAATGATAGCAAAAAAAGCAGTAAAATATATCTCCTACAGCCAGCAACAATCGATCCCCCAGCAAGAAGAGACCACCCGCAATAAAATACCACTGCCCCCCAGCAACAATAGACCCCCCCTCCCCGCAGCAACAACAGATCTCCCCGCAGACAGCATCAAAAGACCCTCCAGCAGCCAGCTTCAATAGACTGCTCCCTCTGCAGTACTTTCCCCCCAGCAACAACTGACCTCCAGCAACACATAAGACCCACCCAGCAACAATAGATCCCCACCAGCAACAAGAGACCTCCCCAGCAACAGCATACCCCCCCCTGCAAAAGTAGATCCCTTCCAGAGACAATAGATCCCCCAACTGCAACAAGAGACCTCCCCAGCTGCAGAGATATATTCCCTCCAGCAACAATATATCAGCCAGCAGCTAGCATCAATAGACACTGTAGCACAATCCAGCCCCCTTTGCCATTACATACATTCAGTGCTGGAGGTGCCGGAACTGCATTCCCCCGTATTCCCGCTGAAAAAAAAGAAGCCCTGGCCTGCTGCAATGTAGCTTCAAACGTTCACTACTACACCAGTGTGATTAAACTTAAAGAAATATTTTCTCACTTTTCCCATTTTTAGTGGTCTAAGATGAATAAAGTATGAAAGCACAGCTGGCTAAAATTGATCTTACTTTGGAAAGACTATATGATGTCACAGCTAGCATACGATAGACACAAATCAATGAACATATATCAGGAACACATTACCATTGCATGATTTATTATCATACTTTGTCAAGGTGGTGATAAGTGTAAAGGACAAATATCTTCCCAAAGCTTGCCATAGAAGTAAATGTCTAGTCAGATTTACCCAACAGCCCTCGGGTGTGCCTTGCAGCTGACTTACACCTAAATATGGAAGCAGAGCTGTTTAGATGGGCATTGGAGGAAAACATTGTTTTTTGTTCACTTCTTAAGCAGGCCATGGACATGGACATGGTACAGGAGATGGTCAGAGGCTGTGAACATGATACAGGAGATGTTCAGAAGCTGCGGACATGGTGCAGGAGATGGTTGGAGGCTGCAGACATGGTACAGAAGATGGTCAGAGGCTGCAGAGATGGTACAGGAGATGGTTAGAGGCTGCAGACATGATACAGGAGATGGTCAGAGGCTGTGAACATGATACAGAAGATGTTCAGAGGCTGTGAACAAGATACAGGAGATGGTCAGAGGCTGCAGACATGGTACAGGAGATGGTCAGAGGCTGCAGACATGGTACAGGAGATGGTCAGAGGCTGTGAACATGATACAGAAGATGGTCAGAGGCTGTGAACAAGATACAGGAGATGGTCAGAGGCTGCAGACATGGTACAGGAGATGGTCAGAGGCTGCAGCCATGATACAGTAGATGGTCAGAGGCTGTGAACATGATACAGGAGCTGGTCAGAGGCTGCGGACATGGTACAGGAGATGGTCAGAGGCTGAAGAAATGGTACAGGAGATGGTCAAAGGCTGCAGACATGGTACAGGAGATGGTCAGAGGCTGTGAACATGATACAGGAGATGTTCAGAAGCTGCGGACATGGTACAGGAGATGGTCAGAGGCTGCGGACATGGTACAGGAGATGGTCAGAGGCTGCAGACATGGTACAGAAGATGGTCAGAGGCTGCAGATATTGTACAGGAGATGGTTAGAGGCTGCAGACATGATACAGGAGATGGTCAGAGGCTGTGAACATGGTGCAGGAGATGGTCGGAGGCTGCAGACATTGTACAGAAGATGGTCAGAGGCTGCAGAGATGGTACAGGAGATGGTTAGAGGCTGCAGACATGATACAGGAGATGGTCAGAGGCTGTGAACATGATACAGTAGATGGTCAGAGGCTGTGAACAAGATACAGGAGATAGTCAGAGACTGCGGACATGGTATAGGAGATGGTCAGAGGCTGCAGACATGGTACAGAAGATGGTCAGAGGCTGCAGAGATGGTACAGGAGATGGTTAGAGGCTGCAGACATGATACAGGAGATGGTCAGAGGCTGTGAACATGATACAGTAGATGGTCAGAGGCTGTGAACATGATACAGGAGATGGTCAGAGGCTGCGGACATGGTACAAGAGATGGTCAGAGGCTGCAGACATGGTACAGGAGATGGTCAGAGGCTGAAGAAATGGTACAGGAGATGGTCAAAGGCTGCAGACATGGTACAGGAGATGGTCAGAGGCTGTGAACATGATACAGGAGATGTTCAGAAGCTGCGGACATGGTACAGGAGATGGTCAGAGGCTGCGGACATGGTACAGGAGATGGTCAGAGGCTGCAGACATGGTATAGAAGATGGTCAGAGGCTGCAGAGATGGTACAGGAGATGGTTAGAGGCTGGAGACATGATACAGGAGATGGTCAGAGGCTGTGAACATGATAAAGGAGATGTTCAAAGGCTGCAGACATTGTACAGGAGATGGTCAGAGGCTGCGGACATTGTACAGGAGATGGTCAGAGGCTGCGGACATTGTACAGGAGATGGTCAGAGGCTGCGGACATTGTACAGGAGATGGTCAGAGGCTGCAGACATGGTACAGAAGATGGTCAGACTCTGCGGACATGGTACAGGAGATGGTTAGAGGATGCGGATGTGGTACTAGAGATGGTTAGAGACTGCAGTCAGCTGTATTTTTTTACGGGCGCCACTGCCGGTAATAGACATTTACGGTCATCCCATAAATTAAAGTGCGGTTGGTAACACTGCCCCACACAGTAGTGTCCTCTGCCTCCTTCCTTCACCCTACCCCACAGTAGTGTTCTCTTTTGCCCCCTCATGTAGTGACCTTCTCTGCCCCCTTCACATCATGACCCCCCTTCACCCCCCCCCCTCACACACACACACACACAGTAATATCCTATATCCTCCTCTGCCCGCTTCACCCCCCTCCACAGTAATGCCCTCCTTTGACCCCTTCACGCCCCCCACAGTAGTGTCCTCCTCTGTGACTGCCCCATTTTATATTACCTCCTCACAGTGTCCTTCTCTCTGCTGTGGGGGAGGTGCTGCTGAGACCAAGTTTGACTGCCTTCCAATTAAAAATGGCGCCAGATGGTATCATTGCATCACTGACTGCGCATGCGCCCGTCCAGCTGAAAATAGGCGAGCGTGTACGATCTTTGCTGAGCCTGGCAGGCTTTGGAACAGCGCCTGCCACAGCTCGCATACAGTCCTGCGGGACGTGGTTGCTAATGGGAACGGCATTCCTGCCGTGGAAAAAGTACAGGAACACTGTTCCCATGCGTTCCTGCAGGACTCGAGCTCTGAATACAGCTCACCATCCAAATAACACCATTCCTACACTAAAGCTTGGAGGTGGTAATATCCTGTTATGGGGGTGGTAATATCCTGCTATGGGGGTGATAATATCCTGCTATGGGGGTGGTAATATCCTGTTATGGGGGGTGGTAACATCCTGCTATGTGGGTGGTAATATCCTGCTATGGGGGTGATAATATCCTGTTATGGGGGGGTGGTAAGATCCTGTTATGAGGGTGGTAATATCCTGTTATGGGGGGTAGTAATATCCTGTTATGGGTGTGGTAATATCCTACTATGGGGGTGGTAATATCCTGCTATGGGGGGTGGTAATATCTTGGTATGGGGGGTAATATCCTGTTATGGAGGGTGGTAATATCCTGGTATGGAGGGTGGTAATATCCTGGTATGGGGGTGTTTTTCTGCAGCAGGGACTGGAGCACTTGTCAGGATAGAAGAAAAATAGATGGGGCAAAATACCATCAAATTCATGATGAACATCTGCTGCCCTCTGCCAGAAAGTTGTCAATGGGAAGAAGGTTTACCTTCCAACATAACAATGACCCAAAGCACACAGCAACAATGACCACATTGTGGTTGAAGGAGAAAAAGGTGAATGTCCTTACATGGCCTAGTTGGAGCCCAGATCTAAACCCCATTGAAAATCTGTGGAATGACTTGAATGGTCACAGTCATATTTAACTGAATTTGAGCAGTTCTGCAAAGAGTTGGGAAATATTGCAAAGTCTAGATGTGTAAAGTTAATAGAGACAAATCCCAACAGAATAGAGGCCAGAATTAAAGCAACAGGTGGTTCAACAAAATACTGGCACGAGGGGGGTGATCCTTTTTCCAACTCCGTGATTCTGTTTTTGAATTTTTTATTTTTTTTATTATTCAATGGAAGCACCTGAACCCAATAATTTGTAGGGATAACTTGTGGGTGGGGCCTAACCAGCGTACCTGAAAAGAAGGCGGAGTCAACACACATTGGTACGTAAAGTGTTTGTTACCCCAAAGTTTCATATTCTTGATATGTGCCTGCTATACCATCTACTTGTATGAGAAAGTATCCTGTTCTCTTTGTATTGCTTCCTTTGTGTGAAATCTCTGGTGTTCCTGCCAGTCCCTCTGCTTCTTTAATAAAAACTGACCACGCTAAGCAAGAGAATACATCATGGTCTGTTCTCTAGCTATACTGGGAACTCTGCCTGCTCTCCTCCAATGATCAGACTTGTCCTGACATGCCCCCACTGCACAGCCTTTTACTGGGAAGATTAGTGTGCTGCTGCTTCCCCTCCCCCTTTGCTCTTATGCACCTGAGAACAGAGGGAATGTGATCACTTATAACAAAAAGGGAAAAAAGGTATTTATCATTTTTTTTTATATCTATTCACAAATTTTTTGCCTTTCATTTCTATTTTAAACTGAAAGGGTTGTTTTACAAGGTGACCATTTACAAACACTTTAACCACTTGAGCTCTGGAAGATTTTACCCCCCTAGGCTATTTTTTGCAATTTGGCACTACCCAAACTACATTTCTATCAATTTTTTCGCACAAATAGAGCTTTCTTTTGGTGGTATTTGATCACCACTGGGATTTTTATTTTTCACAATATAAATGAAAAAAGACCAACATTTTTGAAAAAAAAATGTTCTTACTTTCTACTATAAAACATATCCAATAAAAAAAATGTAAATTCTGTCTGGCACATAGGTACATAGCTAGGTAACTGAGGAAATGGCACAAGAAGGAGCCAGGTAAGTACTAGTAACTGGGAAGTATATCAGTTGCACATGTGTTCAGAATAAAAGATTAGCTTTTTTTGATGTGATTAAAAGACTCCATAAATGTTCCCAACACTAACACGTTTCTGCCCAGTGTGGGCCTTAGTCATTGGTCTTAGTCTCGGCTATGATTAAGGCCTGCACTGGGCAGAAATGCATTAGCATTGGGACCTTTTATGAAGTCTTTTAATCATGACAAATAAAGTCCATCTTTTATCCTGAACAAGTGTTCCGCGGATATACTTCAAATTGCAGCCAATGGCGTGTAGGAGAAAGCAGTGAGCACCATGTCAGCTGAGGACAGTGGGGGTTGAGCGGCAGTAAGTTCCATTTTATTTAAGTACTAGTAACTGTATTAGCTTTAGTAAATACCTTGCATTAATGTAGTCAGGTTTTTTTAAGGGAATGGGAGGTCCACTTTTTCCAGCTCACAGATTACATTTTGGTTGATCTACCTATTCTCAGCTGGGGCTCTGTGGAATCCTAGGGATACTTCAGATGCTGTTAGGGTTTCCACGAGCTGATTAACCCCTCATTTAGAGATGCCCGCCTAGTCCTGGGTCCAAGGCCACTTGGCAAAGCCAGCTTCATGGCACCAATGATCTTTTTTTCACCAGCTGTAAGGGTGTCATTTTGACCATTTTGATGCCGCCCCGTGAAGACGTCGTTCTGATGAAACGTACGTAGGGCCGGGTCAGAACGTTTGCTGACGAATGCGCCACCCACGATCGTTCGCTTGTGGCTTGTGGGATCCCGAGACAAGCCATAGCCGATCGGGGACACAGATTTGCGATTTATCCTTAGTGTCGGGTGGACACTATGTATATGTGAGTGCAACTTTGTTTTTATTCAATAAACATCTTTTAAGATGGTTTTACGCTATGGGAGCTTCCCTTTCCTTCTTTTCCACATGATGGCCAGAGCACATTAGAGTCCAGGGTGGACAGTGGAGACATGCTGGATGGTTAAAAGAAACGAGATTGCTGGTTTTTAGAGAGACCAGCCATTCCGTCTGGTGAGTTCATTTAGTGAGCTTGGTGGAGGAACACACTGGGTGTTGTTTTAAAGGAGTCACGGATATACCAAGATTGTTTTGTTTCTTTTCACATGGATTTTGACATAAGGATGATACACATGAAGCTATGAAGAATGTTTGATCCATGATTTATGGCAACAGTTTATGGACTATAATTTTTGTGGTCTCCACATATATAGTATTGACCACTTTGTCACTTTGAGCACTTTTGCGTATATGTTTGCACAATTTTTGAGATTTGTTTTTCACGTTGATTTGATTTTGCAACAATGTATTAATTATGTTTAAGAGTTTATGAAATAGCAGATTGCACAGAATTGGTCTGTGGGGATCACGAGAGGTTTCATGACCTTCACACACTAATAGTACATTGATAATATCGGTGTAGGTCACTAGTAGAATATTATATCACAACGTGTAGAGGGTATACAATTTCATCATCATAGTGGTTTTGCGCTGCCCACCCTAATTTTATACACATTTCATTTTGACCATCACTGTAATTGGGGCACTCTTATCTCTGGCCACCAATCTAAGGGTTTTTTTCCAAATGACCACCAATGAATTGGTTTTAGCAGGGTTCCCCAAGACCTGAAAATTATTTCAAGGGTTTCTCTGGGGCAAAAAAGATTGAGAAAGGCTGATCTAACTAAAACAATTTATGGTAATAGGAAAGATTTCAGGAAGGTATCAGCTGATGTAGGGGGTCAGGTCACGTAGGAGTATCTGTTATGGATTGCTTCCTCCTGCGTCGTGTCACCAAGTTTGATGTACATATATTTTTTTAATCCTGCAGAAAATCAGACTTAATCAGAGTAAACAAAAGACAGCAGGAAGCAAACTATTTATTCATTTTCCACAACAGGTAGAGCCTGAATATTTTCTGGTTGAATACATGAATTGTTTTAAGGAATGGAGGAAATCCAGAGTATTGACAAGGTATGTGAGTTTAGAGATGAAGACAAGATCAGCCTGCTTTTCAGAACTGTGAGTCATGCCTACCAATTTCTGGAGACTTTACAGTGAGATTATCTTCATCACAATTATGTGACCAGATAAGAGTCGCTAACGAAATCCTGTAAATCTGCAAAGCCTCGATCTTCAGCACAGAACACATTGTCTTAGAAGTCAACAGCTTCTACACATTGCTAAAAGGCAAATGAAGTCCATTATAACTGTAGATTATGTTAGCCATGCAAGCTTGAACTACTGTTGACGTTGCGAGCTGTCATAGGCCCAAACACCCTGTCACCAACTTAAAAAAATGCAGGTAAAATCACAACACAAAGATTTGAAATGCTTGGTTGCAGCATTTTGCTTTTTCATACATTATTCTTTTATCTAGTCGTGCACCAAAATGAAAATTCTGGACCAAAACCAAAACCGGAAATTTAAGATGCACTGAACACCAAAACCAAAATGGACAGTTTTTTTTTTTTAAAGTATATATATTATCCACTTCAGCACCGGAAGGATTTCCCCCTTTAGGACCGGAGCCCTTTTTGCGATTCGGCACTGCGTAGTTTTAACTGAAAATTGCGCGGTCGTGTGACGTTGTACCCAAACGAAATTTGCGTCCTTTTTTTTCCTACAAATAGAGCTTTCTTTTGGTGGTATTTGGTCACCGCTGCGTCATTTCTGATCGCCGCTATAAACAAAAGAAGAGCGACAATTTTGCAAAAAAACCCAAATTTCTTACTTTTTGCTAAAATACAAATCCAAAAAAAAAAAAATATAAAGAAAATCTTTTTTCATCGGTTTTGGCCGATTTATATTCTTCCTCATATTTGCGATAAAAAAAATTGCAATCGGCGTTTATTGATTGGTTTGCACAAAAGTGTTTTACGGATGATGAGAATTCATTTCTGGGGTTTTTATTTATTTTTTATTTTTTACTAGTAATGGCGGCGATCTGCGATTTTTAGCGGTACTGTGATATTTCAACGGACATATCAGACCATGTTGACACTTTTTTGGGACCATTGGCATTTATACAGCGATCAATGCTATAAAAATGCAGTGATTACTGTGTAAATGTCATTGGCAGTGAAGGGGTTTACCTGCAGGGGGCGCTCTAAGGGTTAAGTATGTTCCCTGGGCGTGTTCTAACTGTGGGGGACTGCCCTAGCTGGGGAAGGGAAGCGATCACAGCTTCCATGTAGAGGAAGGCTGTGATCACAGCCCTTCCCCCCTCACAGAACGGAGGTCCGTGTTTACTTACACGGACCTCCGTTCTTTCACTCCGGGGGGGGCATCGCGGGTGGCCGGCGGAGATTGAATCCGCCGCACCCGCTCCCTGGCCCTCCCCGGACACAGTGAGCGCGATCTCGCAGCCGCCGTCATATGACGGCGATTTGCGCAGGAGCGCCACCTTGTCGCCGTCAGATGCCGATCGGCGGTCGGCAAGAGGTTATACACTATATTACCAAAAGTATTGTGACGCCTGCCTATACACGCACAAGAACTTTAATGGCATCCCAGTCTTAGTCCATAGGGTTCAATATTGAGTTGGCCCTCCCTTTGCGGCTATAACAGCTTCAATATTTGTATATTACACGTGAAATACCACATGTATAGATAGCGCTTGCTAGGATGGTAAGCAGAATGGTATAGCCCTATCATACAAGTGTGTATCGTAATGTGCTTGTGTGTGACACACTGGGGTTGATTTACTAAAGGCAAATCCACTTTGCTCCACAAGTGCATTTGGAAGTGCAGTCGCTGTAGATCCGAGTTTGCTTGTACATGATTGGATGATAAAAACAGCAGAGCTTCCCCTCATGTCAGATCTTCCCCTCAGATCTACAGCGACTGCACTTCCAAGTGCACTTGTGGAGCAAAGTGGATTTGCCTTTAGTAAATCAACCCCACTGTGTGCTGTGTCTTTAAGTGCAAAGTGCAAAACTTATATCAACGTGCGAATCCACTAATAAATAAATCCAATATGCAAATTCATATGCTATAAGTTAATTGATGTGTATACAATAATAAATAAATAATATAAGCAATCTATTCGGTGATATAAAGTAAAATATGTGCAAACATCAGAGTGAGAAGTCCTGCTAGTTAATCAATTCAACTGTAGACAATAAACATAAACTGCAAACAGTAAGCCGTGCCAATCAGTCCATATTTGCCATAATTAGCTGTGCAGGCTTTCCCACATCATGCAAACATAAATGAAGAATTTGATGAGTAAAGTCACTTGTGCCTGTCTTCTTAAGTGCCAAAGTATTAAGTGTCACCACCTCCACCGCGTGTCATAGGGGGTAGATTTCCTACTTACCAGATTGAATTGACTCTCTATTCGTATGACTAAGAGAAGTAAACAAACGCTTAGTGGATCCTGGTTCTGTGTTGATTCGGTTGGGAGCCTCTTGAATCCTCATTGGATATCCACAGCAGTGTTGGGGTATCTATGAAAAGATATAAAATGATGAGCCTCACATATCGTAAATCGCTTTGAAATAGGCGGCTTTTATTGTGCTGTAACATGCAGCTGCATGTTACGGCACAATAAAAGCCGCCTATTTTAACCACTTCAGCCCCAGAAGGATTTGCCCTCTTCCTGACCAGAGTACTTTTTGCAATTCGGCACTGACAGCTAATTATGGCAAATATGGACTGATTGGCACAGCTTATTGTTTGAAGTTTATGTTTTTTGTCTACAGTTGAATTGATTAACTGGTTCCCCACCGCGCGCCGTCTTTTCACGGCGGCAGTGGGGGAGCCTTGCGCGAATCACTGTAAATAAGCGGCGATTCGCATTTGGCCACCAGGGGGCGCGCGCACCCGCCGCACTCCTGGGGAGTGTGCCCGCGGCTCGGGCGGACCCGATGTCCGCCGGCGAGCCGCGATGAGCGGCTACAGAGAAAGAACAGGGAACCGCCGATGTAAACACGGCGGTTCCCCGCCCTGTCAGTGGGGCATGAGAGATCTACTGATCCCTGTCACTGGGATCAGTTAGATCTCTCATGCCCATGTTAGCCCAACCCCCCCACAGTAAGAACACACCCAGGGAACACGATTAACCCCTAGCTCTCCCCCTGCAGGTTAACCCCTTCACTGCCAATGACATTTATACAGTAATCAGTGGACATTTAAATTTCTGATCACTGAATAAATGGCATTGGTCCCAAAAAAGTGTCAAAATGTTCCGACATGTCCCCCCCAATATCGCATTACCGCATTACCGCTAAAAATCGCAGATCGCCGCCATTACTAGTAAAAAATTTAAAAAAATGAATTCTCACCATCCGTAAACGCGGCCACTTTTGCGCAAACCAATTAATAAACGCCGATTGCAATTTTTTTTATCGCAAATATGAGGAAGAATATAAATCGGCCAAAAACGGTGAGAAAAAAGGTTTTTTTATATTTTTTTTTTGGATTTGAATTTTAGCAAAAAGTAAGAAATTTGGGTTTTTTTGCAAAATGGTCGCTCTTCTTTTGTTTATAGCGGCGATAAGAAATGACGCAGAGGCGATCAAATACCACCAAAAGAAAGCTCTATTTGTGGGAAAAAAGTACGCAAATTTTGTTTGGGTACAACGTCGCACGACCGCGCAATTGTCAGTTAAAGCGACGCAGCGCCGAATCGCAAAAAGTGCTCTGGTCCTAAAGTGGGAAATTCTTCCGGGGCTGAAGTGGTTAACTAGCAGGACTTCTCACTCTGATGTTTGAACATATTGCACTTTATAACACTGAATAGATTGCTTATATTATTTATTTATTTATTTGTTATTGTATACACATCAATTAACATATAGCATATGAATTTACATATTGGATTTATTTATTAGCGGATCTGCACATTAATATAAGTTTCTGTGTAGCACTTAAAGTGGTTGTCAACCCGTTACAACCTCTTTAACCTACAGGTAAGCCTATAAGAAGGCTTACATGTAGGTTCCCTGCATATCTCCCAAACCTGCGCGGTTTAGGAGATATGCACGGTACTAGATGTGCCCACGTCATCGGCCTCTGTGCCGTTCCTTCACTGAGATTGTGCCGTGACTGGCGGCTCCCGTGCGCATGTGCGGTAGTGACGTCATGTGTCTCCCGCCAGTCACAGAGCCGGAGATCGTGGCCACGGAAGGAAGAGGGCCAGATGATGGACGCGGCCTGGAGCGGGGACATTGCTGACTTCCATTGCAGGTAAGTGGCACATAATGGGCTAATATGTGATGTATTAGTAAGCCCATTATGCTTTTACATTGCAGGGTAACATAGAGGAAGTAAACCCCATCACCTAAACATGCAAGCACATTACGATACACACTTGTATCATAGGGCTATACAATTCTGCTTACCATCCTAGCAAGCGCTATCTACACATTTCCTGTGTAATATAAAATTTTTCATAAACTAACATAGATAGCAGCTGCCAGTTGGTAGTAATCCAGCGAGAGGAATATTTTCATTTACTATAACAGCTTCAACTCTTCTGGGAGGGCTGTGCACAAGGTTTAGGAGTGTCTATGGGAATGTTTGACCATTCTTCCAGAAGCGCATTTGTGAGGTCAGGCACTGATGTTGGCCGAGAAGGCCTGGCTCACAGTCTCTGCTCTACCATATCGGGCTGAGGTCAGGACTCTGCATGCCAGTTAAGTTCCTCCACCCCAAACTTGCTCATCCATATCTTTATGGACCTTGCTTTGTGCACTGGTGCACAGTCATGTTGGAACAGGAAGGGGCCATCCCCAAACTGTTCCTACAAAGTTGGGAGCATGAAATTGTCCAAAATGTCTTGGTATGCTGAAGCCTTAAGAGTTCCCTTCACTGGAACTAAGGGGCCAAGCCCAACCTCTGAAAAACAACCCCACACCATAATCCCCCCTCTACCAAATGATTTGGACCAATGCACAAAGCAAGGTCCATAAAAACATGGATGAGCGAGTTTGGGGTGGAGGAACTTGACTGGCCTGTACAGAGTCCTGACCTCAACCCGATAGAACACCTTTTGATGAATTAGAGTGGAGACTGCAAGCCAGAGCTTTTGTAGAATGAGCATGAACACCCAATGGTGGAACGAGATCTGAAAGTAAATAAAGTTGATTCAATTGCCATTCTTAGCCATCTGGCAATGGACCTTTTAGTGGCTTTCTACCCTTTTTTGGTCCCTGTGTGTCTCTACCTGGCCAGAGGAAACATAATACCTGAGGACTGTGGGGAGAGGCCTCCAATTTAAAGTCTATGCTGGGTGTTTTTCCTGCGTGAGGAGGAGGAGCTACGTTCTCTCATGTGCTGTCCTGAAAGATGTTTTGAGAAGCATAATGTTCTTCAGCAAGGAACATGCATTCCACATTAATAATTGAGCTACCAAAATGAGTGTGTGCTGTAAATTGCCTTCAGCATTGTTACTGTTTCGTCTTGCTGGAGCAGCAGTAAATCATAAAGCGGAACTTAACCCATCGATTTAACAGTTTAAAAAATTATATTTCTGGAATACCAGGATTGCTAACTGTCATATTTGCTTGTGTCCTCAATCAAACTGTCAAACATCAAATTGCTGGTGTCATAACTGATCACATGCGCAGCACCATGGCAGTTGCAGCTCAAACAGAAGCAGCTTCCTTGGCTGTAAAGAATAGGAGGGCTTAATTCCGCTTTAAGGCTGTCAGCAGTTCGGCCTCTACAGTCTTGGCAGTGCCTAAAATTTGAGAGCAACTGAGCATGTGCAGAGCAAGGTGAGACAGTGTATTACTGGATTTTATACGGTATAGACACTTATTTTTAATGTTTTACATAGCTATGATATTGAAACTGCAGCGCCAAGTCCAAACAAAGTTCATATTTAGGAGAAAATATTTAGAGAGCTTAAAAACAGCATTAGTGACACCAATTGTCCAGCGTCCAGAATCCAAGATGGCGCCCGCAACTCAGCCTCCCGGTCACGTGTAGCGAGCGTCGCCTAATGTCCACCCAACGCGTTTCGTCATCAATGACGTCGTCAGGGGTGTCACACCCCTGACGTCACACCCCTGACGATGTCATTGATGACAAAACGTGTTGGGTGGACGTTAGGCGACGCTACACGTGATCGGGAGGCTAAGTTGCGGGCGCCATCTTGGATTCTGGACGCTGGACAATTGGTGTCACTAATGCTGTTTTTAAACTCTCTAAATGTGAGTAATTTTCTGTATATTTTATACAAATAAATTTTACCAATACCATCTGCACTATTGGATTTCTTTATCTATTGCATGAACTATTTATCATTGTGGGAGACCTATTGATGACATCTGCCCTACTACGCTGTCTGCACAGTTAGTAATCTACCTCGTGGCTTATATCTCTACCAAAGCGTATCTCGACCCTCCGTAATAGCGGGTCATTGTGATCTGGTAAGAAGCTGTGTGTGGCGGTGAAACTGGTCATGGGTGTACACACTTGCTGAATCCATAGGATTATTTTCTCCTAAATATGAACTTTGTTTGGACTTTGCGCTGCAGTTTCAATATCATTTGTTTTCATGGTTGCACCTGTCTGCATAGCCGCATATATTTTTAGAGTTTAAGTGTCTACATAGCTATACCTGCAAAAGGAACCAGCCTGAAGTGATCTAGCAGGACTTCATTTTGTGACTAAAGTTCCACTGTAAGCAGCACTGGTGATGTCACAGGCATTTGTGCACTGCGCTCTCAATGGACAAGCGGCCATGACTCCCGCACACATGCAGAGTTGCTAAGTTGCTGGCTGCATTATTAGATAAAAATAGAAGAAAGAATGCCTAAAAAAGGAAACTAATATATCCATCACATCTAGGAATTGGTAAGCTGCAATGTAATAAATGTTTGCTTTTAGGTTTAATACTGCTTTAGGATGACACAAAAAAGCATGCAGTGCTCTAGTAGCTAATCAACAAATCTCACCATATAAGGACCTCTTGTGTGGATTGTTCCACCATCTAACCTATATGGGGATGTCTCCTGGATACGGCCCTATACTTTGGAGTTACAGCGGGGTCCATTGCCAGCCAAGTCTGGAATGGGTACATGAGGACTCCTGAAAGTCCTGGTTAGGACATGCTGGGCTGTCCTGCAGGTGTTCATTGAGTGACCAGTGCTGGAATCCTGGGGGCAATTTTGGTTGGAGTGAGGCTTTAGGGCAAACATTGCAACAACAGCTAGACATATGTGTTTGTTGAAAATACTTTACAATGATAAGAGGAATGCAGAGGCTGACAAGCCCCATTCCCTCTGCATTTCTCTTGCCGTTGCTTGTCTCGGGAAAGTGTTCACAACGAGATGAGCTAAATCTATTAATCAACCTAATCAGCCACAGGAGGGGAAGGGGCAGGTTGGTATTTATAACTAGGGTTAGAAAGCACTTAGAAATATGGGACAAGGTTTTACATGTCAAAGTACCAGCGGGATAAGTGCACAAGTAGGTCACCCTGGCAGATGCAGCGGGTTCACCCAAAGTGAAGGGTCTAAGCATTAACCGGTATTCACTGGAGGTCCTAATGAGATGTCTTTTGGTGCATGTTAGTACCAGGTTGCAGTCCTCAGGATCACCCTACCAAGAGATGAGCAAGCAGGGGACAGCAGATACACCAGATAGTGTTGAAGAAAAGTAGTCAGTAAACAAGCCAAAGTTTAGTAATAAGTGGCTACAGGTTGGGATTAAGCAGAAGCGTAGTCAAGGAGCATGCAATAGGTCAATACCAAAAGGTTGCATGTTAGGATCAAACTGAAGCATAGTCCAGGAACAAGCCAAAGATTGGTAACATATCATAGTAAAGATAAGGACAGCTGCAGGTACAGAAAGGAGCAAGATTTCAGTTGGCGAGAGCACAATAATCTGGCAAACAGGAAGTGCAATGGTATAGCTTAAATAGGAAGTTCATGGGAGGAGCAAGAAGTTCAAGGTTCACAAGAAACAAGGCACAAGGCAGGGCTGTCTAAATGATTAGACAGGTTGCTATCCAGTATCTCACATGGCTCAGCAAGATCTATTGCTGGCTATGCAGCAGAGGTTGTGGGTTCAGATCTCAGCCCTGACAGGGATAGAACTGTAAAATAAAAATTATAATGATAGTTCTTGATGCATAAGACTCCAGCATTTAGGTGCTGGTGAAATCCCATGCATAATGTCCAGCCCCATAGCCAGCAGCCTGTAGAATCGTATTCTGAAAGCTGCTGCGGTTGGATGGTACACCAAGCAGCACTAACATTTAGGGCAGCAGGGATGCAAGCAATTTGCATTTTGGAAAATGGTCAATGGGTGCCTACTGCCCTAAATGTTAGTACTGCTCAGTGCACCATTCGACAGCAGGAGCTGTCCGCCTCTCATACAGTTTTGCAAGTTTTGCCGGGTCTGGAAGGTGGCCTAAATGCCGGAGCCTCTTGTACCGGGGCTAAACACCCAATGTGCAAGAGGCCTAACTGATAACATATATTTTGTGTGGTCCCTCTTCTCTAGCATCCTATACTTTATATACAGTGGGTATAGAAGAAAATCACCCCCCTTTACAATAATCTCATTTTTTTGCTTTGCAGCCTGAAATAGGGGAGTGATTATTTTCTATACCCACTGTACATATCCAGCTTGTACAGTGCCTGAACAATTTTGTATTCAGTCCCCTTTACTCTGATATCCCTAACTAAAAAGACAGACATCGGAAAAAAGATCAACCCCTTGTGTCAGTATTTTGTTGTACCACCCTTTGCTTTAATTCCAGCCTTTATTCTGTTGGGATTTGTCTCTACTAACTTTGCACATCTAGACTTTGCAATATTTGCCCACTCTTATTTGCAGAACTTCTCAAGTTCAGTTAAATTTGATGGTGATCGTCTGTGGACTGCAGTCTTCAAGTCAGTCTACAGATTTTCAATGGGGTTTAAGTCTGGGCTCTGAGTAGGCCATGCAAGGACTTTCACCACACAGTGGTTGAAGTAGAAAAAGGTGAAAAAGGTCATTGCATGGACAACAAAAGCTGTGTCTGTTTTCATTTTAGGCTGCAAAGCAACAAAATATGATTATTTTATAGGGGAGTGATTCTTTTCTATACCCACTGTACATATCCAGCTTGTACAGGGCCTTGAAAAATGTTGTATTCAGCCCCCTTTACTCTGATACCCCTAACTAAAATCTAGTGGAACCAATTGCCTTTAGAAGTCAACTAATTAGTAAATTGAGTCCACCTGCGTGTAATTTAACCTCAGTATAAATACAGCTGTTCTGTGAAGCCCTCAGAGGTTTGTTAGAGATCCTTAGTGAACAAACAGCATCATGAAGGCCAAGGAACACGCTAGACAGGTCAGACATAAAGTTGTGGAGAAGTTTAAAGCAGGGTTAGGTTATAAAAAAATATCCCAAGCTTTGAACATCTCGCGGAGCTCTGTTCAATCCATCATCCGAAAATGGAAGGAGTATGGCACAACTGCAAACCTACCAAGACATGGCCGTCCACCTAAACTGACCCGCCGGGCAAGGAAAGCATTAATCAGAGAAGCAGCTAAGAGGCCCATGGTAACTCTGGAGGAGCTGCAGAGATCCACAGCTCAGGTGGGAGAATCTGTCCACAGGACAACTATTAGTTGTGCACTCCACAAATCTGGCCTTTATGGAAGTGTGACAAGAAGAAAGCCATTGTTGAAAGAAAGCCATAAGAAATCCCGTCTGAAGTTAGCGAGAAGCCATGTGGGGGACACAGCAAACATGTGGAAGAAGGTGCTCTGGTCAGATGAGACCTTTTTAGCCTAAAAGCAAATTGCTATGTGTGAAAACTAACACTGCACATCACCCTAAACGCTCCATCCCCACTGTGAAACATGGTGGTGGCAGCAGCATGTTGTGGGGATGCTTTTCTTTAGCAGGGACAGGGAAGCTGGTCAGAGTCGATGGGAAAATGGATGGAGCCAAATACAGGGCAATCTTAGAAGAAAACCTGTTAGAGTCTGCAAAAGACTTGAGACTGGGGCAGAGATTCACCTTCCAGCAGGACAATGACCCTAAACATCCAGCCAGAGCTACAATGGAATGGTTTAGATCAAATCTGACAGAGCTTGAGCTATTTTGCAAAGACGAAGGGGCAAAAATGTCCTCTCTAGATGTGCAAAGCTGGTAGAGACTTCCCCAAAAAGACTTGCAGCTGTAATTGCAGGGAAAGGCGGTTCTACAAAGTATTGACTCAGGGGGGCGCCATACAAATACCCCCACACACTATTCACATATTTATTTGTAAAAGATTTTGAAAACCATTTAGCATTTTCCTTCCACTTCACAATTATGTGCTGCTTGGTGTTGGTCTATCACATAAAATCCCAATAAAGTACAATTAAGTTTTTGGTTGTAACTTGACAAAATGTGGAAAATTTCAAGGTGTATGAATACTTTTTCAAGGCACTGTATGTAACCAAAGGGTGTTTCTTTCACAGTTCTTAAACCAGCTTACTGTATATGCTCGAGTATAAGCCGAGTTTTTCAGCACATTTTTGTGCTGAAAAAGGCACCCCTCGGCTTATACTCGAGTCAGTGACTCGTCTGAAGTCTGAAAACTCTATGTATGTGCGCTGAACAGCGCACATACATAGGCTGAATGGCTGCACAGTGCGTGTGCAGTGACTGCCAGTGATTGGCTTGTCACTGTGCTGTGGTTGGGGGCGGGTCCGGAGCCGGAGCGCGGGTTGGAGCAGCTGAAACGGAGTCTGAAGAGGAAAAGAGAGAAGGTACTGTGTAATGGCTCAGTCCCCTGTGTAATGCCGATTGTCAGTGTAATGGCTCAGTCCCTGTGTAATGGCTCAGTCCCTGTGTAATGGCTCAGTCCCCTGTGTAATGCCGATTGTCAGTGCAATGGCTCAGTCCCCTGTGTAATGGCCGATTATCAGTGTAATGGCTCAGTCCCCTATGTAATGGCCGATTGTCAGTGTAATGGCTCAGTCCCCTGTGTAATGCTGATTGTCAGTGTAATGGCTCAGTCCCCTGTGTAATGCAGATTGTCAGTGTAATGGCTCAGTCCCCTGTGTAATGCCGATTGTCAGTGTATTGGCTCAGTCCCCTGTGTAATGCCGATTGTCAGTGTAATGGCTCAGTCCCTGTGTAATGGCCGATTGTCAGTGTAATGGCTCAGTCCCTGTGTGATGGGCGATTGTCAGCGTAATGGCTCAGTCCCCTGTGTAATGGCCGATTGTCAGCGTAATGGCTCAGTCCCTGTGTAATGGCCGATTGTCAGTGTAATGGCTCAGTCCCCTGTGTAATGAGCGATTGTCAGTGTAATGGCTCAGTCCCTGTGTAATAGCCAATTGTCAGTGTAATGGCTCAGTCCCTGTGTAATGCCGATTATTAGTGTAATGGCTCAGTCCCCTGTGTAATGCCAATTGTCAGTGTAATGGCTCAGTCCCCTGTGTAATGCCGATTGTCAGTGTAATGGCTCAGTCCCCTTGGTAATGGCCGATTGTCAGTGTAATGGCTTATTCCCCTGTGTAATGGCCGATTGTAAGTTTAATGGCTCAGTCCCTGTGTAATGGCCGATTGTCAGTGTAATGGCTCAGTCCCCTGTGTAATGGCAGATTGTCAGTGTAATGGCTCAGTCCCTGTGTAATGGCCAATTGTCAGTGTAATGGCTCAGTCCCCTGTGTAATGGCCGATTGTCAGTGCAATGGCTCAGTCCCCTGTGTAATGGCCGATTGTCAGTGCAATGGCTCAGTCCCCTGTGTAATGGCCGATTGTCAGTGTAATGGCTCAGTCCCCTGTGTAATGCCGATTGTCAGTGTAATGGCTCAGTCCCCTGTGTAATGGCTCAGTCCCCTGTGTAATGCCAATTGTCAGTGTAATGGCTCAGTCCCTGTGTAATGGGCGATTGTCAGTGTAATGGCTCAGTCCCTGTGTAATGCTGATTATTAGTGTAATGGCTCAGTCCCCTGTGTAATGGCCGATTGTCAGTGCAATGGCTCAGTCCCCTGTGTAATGGCCGATTGTCAGTGCAATGGCTCAGTCCCCTGTGTAATGGCCAATTGTAAGTGTAATGGCTCAGTTCCCTGTGTTATGGCCGATTGTCAGTGTAATGGCTCAGTCCCCTATGTAATGGCCGATTGTCAGTGTAATGGCTCAGTCCCTGTGTAATAGCCGATTGTCAGTGTAATGGCTCAGTCCCCTGTGTAATGCCAATTGTCAGTGTAATGGCTCAGTCCCTGTGTAATGGGCGATTGTCAGTGTAATGGCTCAGTCCCCTGTGTAATGCCAATTGTCAGTGTAATGGCTCAGTCCCTGTGTAATGGGCGATTGTCAGTGTAATGGCTCAGTCCCCTGTGTAATGGCCGATTGTCAGTGCAATGGCTCAGTCCCCTATGTAATGGCCGATTGTCAGTGTAATGGCTCAGTCCCTGTGTAATGGCCAATTGTCAGTGTAATGGCTCAGTCCCTGTGTAATGGCCGATTGTCAGCATAATGGCTCAGTCCCCTGTGTAATGGCTCAGTCCCCTATGTAATGGCCGATTGTCAGTGTAATTGCTCAGTCCCCTGTGTAATGACTGAGTCCATGTGTAATGACTAAAATACCCCTTTTCCACTTACAGAGCTAGTTTACTGTTTTTCTTTGAAATAAATATTCAAAAACATTTAACCTACTGATGCCTAAATTAATGTAATTTTATTGGTATCTATTTTTATTTTTGAAACTTACCAGTAGCTGCTGCATTTCCCACCCTAGGCTTATACTCGAGTCAATACGTTTTCCTGTTTTTTTTGTGGTAAAATTAGGTGCCTCGGCTTATAGTCAGGTCGGCTTATACTCGAGTATACACAGTATTTAAACTTCTCATACTGATAACATAAACCAATTACTTTACCTGTCTCAATGTTTGTTGTGTACATGTCTTTATCAGAGTAGACTAATGTTTAATGGAACAAGCAAACATTTGCTGGGTGGACAGCAAATAGACTTCAGATTTGTCTCAAGAGAATGAGTCGGTGCAAACATCAGCCACACAGAGAATAGAAAAAAATGCTGGGTGAAAATAGCAAAGATAATTGAATTATGTATAACATAAAGCATAATGGTATGGGGACTGATCTTCCAACATACTCATTCATATTATGCAAGAGACATTATCTCAGAATACTAAAATGTTATTTCAGAATTATCAGAGATTTTTTTTTCACTTGGCAACAGAGCTCTTCTGTAATTACGTTAAGAGGATTAAAGCTCATTTTTCTAAAACAAGACACAGAGCACTGTAAATCTGAGCACCGATCCCAAGGTTTTTTACACTAGATAAACTCTGTTAACCACTTGATCTCCAGAAGATTCACCCCCCCTTCAGGACCAGGCCATCTTTTGCGATATGGCATGGCGTTACTTTAACTGACAATTGCGTGGTCATGCAATGCTTTATCCAAATAAAGTTTATGTATTTTTTTCCCCCCACAAATAGCTTTCTTTAGGTGGTATTTGATCACCACTGGGTTTTTCAGTTTCTGTGCTCTAAACAAAACAATAAAAACATACATTTTGAAAAAAAAACAATATATTTTTTACTTCTGCTATGAAACATATCCAATAAAACAAATTAAAACGTCTAATTTCTTCTTCAATTTAGGCCAATATGTATTCTGCTACATCTTTTTTGGTAAAAAAAAATCCCACTAAGCGTATATTGATTGACAAAAGTTATAGCTACAAACTATGGGATACTGGAATTTTAATTTATTTTCTTCTAGTAATGGTGGGGATCAGCGACTTATAGCGAGACTAATACAGTGATCAGTGTTAAAAATATGCGCTGTACTATTGACACTGGCTGTGAAGAGGTTAAACATCTAAGGTGATCAAAGGGTTAAATGTGTGCCTAACCAGTGTTTGTGTTTGCTATGTGTGCTGCTTTCACTAAGGGAAGTAATGGATTTTATTTGCAGGGACACAAAATCCATCACTTTCCTCCTGTCATAATGGAGCCCTGCTGTCAGGAAGATGTTCGTGGCAGAGCTGGCAATGTTGCCCATACCCAGCATGGACGTGCACGAAGAACTCCCACGTGCGCCACGCATCGGTGCATGCGTGTCAGCGCGAGCAGATGCAGGCGCGCATGAGTGACTTGACAAGCTGCCTATTTAAACCTGCTACTGACAGCCTGTTGTTGCTGGATTATGACTCTGATTGACCGGCTCTGACCCTTGGCTCGTATTTGGACTTTGCTACTGCCTCTTCCCAGCATCTGGCTCAGTCCCCTGTGTAATGCCGATTGTCAGTGTAATGGCTCAGTCCCCTGTGTAATGGCCGATTGTCAGTGTAATGGCTCAGTCCCCTGTGTAATGGCTCAGTCCCCTGTGTAATGCCGATTGTCAGTGTAATGGCTCAGTCCCTGTGTAATGGCTCAGTCCCCTGTGTAATTACTGAGTCCATGTGTAATGGCTACAATACCCCTTTTCCACTTACATAGCTAGTTTACTGTTTTTCTTTGAAATAAATATTCAAAAACATTTGAAATATATATATTAAAAACATTAGACTCCTGTCTCTAGTGCTTGACCCCGGCTTGCCCCTGTTGTGCTTCTGGACTGATAAACTGTGTATGACCTCTGGCTCAGATCCTGACTTCTCCTTTGCCAAGCTCCTGAGCATTTCCAGTGCTTCCAGACTGTTACAGTCATCCCTGGGTGATCAACTCTCCAGACTTCAAGCAAGCAAATAGCAAACTGTGCTTCTTTGGGCATCGCCCTCCCTGTTCCATCTCCAGGGATGCGCTGCACTTAGCCGCAAGGGGAGCCCTTTTAGCATCTCGGCCTCCATACCCGAACTTGACACTTGCCTTGTTTACATAGGCAAAGCTCCATTCTGTGTGTTCAGCGGGTGCCAGCAGACATCTATTGGCCAGCACCCGCTTATGGGCTTGTGATCAGGGTAAAGAGCTGGGTGCAACTCCAAAACATATCTAATTATATTAATCACACCCACATTTCAGATTTTAACATGGTTATGTCAGCCTATTTGATGCAGATTCTACATGGGGACTTCAAAGGGACTGACCATATTTCTATGACACACATTCCCGGAAAAAGCTCTTGGATACTGGGTGCTGCTACAACCACCAGCTGGAGACTGGTTCATGCAGTAGCAGACTCTGAAACGTTTCACTCTCTTGTTTGTGATGTGATCATACTTCAATAAAAAACCATTTGGACTTAACTGGAAGATCTGTGATGTGCTGGAAAATACCTACACTGCTTCAAAGGGACCAGCCACCATGCAATGCATACAGCAAGGTGTGTGGTCTCCTGCACAAGAAATGTGACCAAGAAAGCCTCTGATGGGTATTCAATGACATGATGGGGTAGATTTCCTAAAACAGGAGCACTTAGAATCTGGTGTAGATGTGCATGGTAGCCAATCAGCTTATAACTTCAGCATGTTCAATTAAGATTTGACAATAAAATCTGGAAGCTGTTTGGTTTCTATTCCGTGCTGCACCAGATTTTGCACTCTCAATATCTAGTAAATCTCAATATCTCAGTAATACTGTAAAAAAATTGTGAAACAGGGTGTGACAGAATGCCTTAGCACCCCCCTTGGGTGCTTCTGCCAAACTGTGCCCCCTGCCCTCCTAATACCAGCCCTTTTACCCCAAGCATCATACACAGACAAGATGTTGAGGTAGAACTAAATAAATGATTGTTTATTGAACAGTAATACAGGGTTTTATACACTTCAAAAGTAGGTCAATCACCACACGAACAACAAATATTACCCAAAACATTGCACAGTGATTAGATAAAGAGGTATATTTGACACCAGACTAATTCCATCATGTAGGAACCTCCAAAAGTTAGCCAAATTAGCCAACAGACAGAAACAATAGGTGACTCAATTAACAATGGGAATTCACACCTCGGACAAGTGGGACAAAGACACTTAACAAATAACACCTTAAACCAATTATACCAGTAGACCCCAGAATCAGGTTGGTTTGAGCTGATCATATTAACATCTGCTCTGAGTCTCACAGTCTAAAGCAGTCATTGCTGGTTTGGGCATAGAAGCCCCAAATATGTATCTGGGTCCTCCAGTTCCCAGAATCTGTGTGTTTTGGGGAGACATGGACTTGAATCTGGAGAAAGACTACTCCAAAGGTCCCCAAGGCACACACCTCCCAATCTCCCCTGGTTTCCCCCGACTCTGAGGGTCCTCCACCACCCCTGACTCACTGGGTTCACTCATAGTAAAGTTCCCCTTTCAATGAGATACAGTACAAAGTCACACAGGTTGAGGAAATCAATTGTATTTACTCAAATATTTTGAATTAAGAGGAACTCTGAATTTAACATACAAAATCACTGCTCTAAAGCAGATAATTCACAGAAACAATGCACGGAAATTCTTATACTCTATAATTCAAAACCAAAAAGAAACTATATAGATTTATTTGCTGTGCATGAGAGTGGTACACAGGGGAGCAGGGAAATGACTCTTGTTCGTCAGACCACCCTCTACTATCCACTCCCCTAGCAGCCGCTAACAGGAATGAGACAAACTCAAATATATTTCAGTTGG
>BLSH010531784.1:116688-129383 GCA_018402905.1 Glandirana rugosa
TTAATCCTGACTATAAAACAGAGGGACCACGGTCCCAAGCCGTACACCACCTGGCCCAACTATTTAATGACCCTCCCCGACCCGTACTGGGTCGACAGAACCAGGTGTAACCTTGGTTACTGTCTTATCTACCTTCCACCTCCGAGGAATTCTTGGTTAAATTTCTTAATCCAACGTTCAACTTCCCTTCCTGGAGGTTCCGTTACAAGAGACTTTATAACGGACACGGTACGCGTTGTGTCCTTTCCGTCCCCCTCTAATCTCGGGACTTCTCTAATCTCCCCCTGCCTTTCCTGTGTTGCGCATGGCACAGGCAATATTTCAGAGAACATTGCCTTGGAGGTCCTTCCCTTCAACTTGCAACCTAATTCTTTAAATTGGTTCTTAAGGAGCCTCCACCTTCCATCTATTCTGTCATTGGTTCCAATGTGGACCAAGACAGCTGGGTCATGCCCAGCCCCTCCCAGTAATTTATCAACCCGGTCCACCACATGCCGAACCCTGGCACCAGGGAGACAAAATATCAGTCCTAATTATAGAATCCCCAATTACCACCAACTGTCTAGGCCTACCTGCACTACCCCTAATACCCCTACTAGATGGACTGCTCTCCCGGCTGTTAGGGGGAGCAGTGACATCCAGGGCTGCCACCTCTGAGTTTGCCACCCCCACATCTTCACTCAAATTGACAAATCTGTTAGGGTGCTCAAACCCAGGGCTGGCCTTCCTTTTCTGTGAGCCCCTACCACTCCCTCTAACTGTATTAACCCATCTACCTACCTTATAATCCTGACTTACCCCTCCACCCTCCCCCTTAACCCTACTAGCCACCTGCTCAGTGAGCAGAGGACCCCTTTCAAGGTTGACAGCTCTGTCCAGTGTTGCAATTTGCCCCTCCAGATCTCTAATGCGAGCTTCCAGAAGGGCAACCTGCTCACATCTGTCGCAGCAGTATCCATCCTGGAGCTGTTGCTCCATAGTTGCATACATGCGGCACACTGTGCACTGCACAAAACCCTCAATCTTGTTAGCACACATTTTCCCAGATACAACAATACTAATAACAGGAAATGTCTGATGTTACTTACAGGTCCTGAAGACTCCTGTTATAAACTCTGGTTTTTAACTCACCACTTAGTCAAGGTCTACTTGCTCAGAGGTCCAGCAAGCAAATATGTAGCAAGCTCAAGATGAGCAAGCTCTGAAATGAGCTCAACAGAGAGCTTTATATGAATTGAATCACCTGTGGCCAATTAACCACTCCCCTTAATTAGCAGTCTAAAGGAAGGAAAGAAAAAAAAGCTATTTAAAAAGTGACAGAAAAGGTGTTAAAAAGCTGCAAAGATAAAACCCCCAAAAAACAAAAACTCCAAACACAGCAAACACCAGCAGTCAAAATCAAAGCTGTTTCACTCAAAGATTCCCACTCCTTTGCTTTTAACCAGTAAGTTCAGACAAACTTGAGTTTTATCTCCCTAAATTCTGCTTTCCTTATGTTGTTCTGATATCCCTTGTACTGTAATCCCATACTTCACATACTGTAGCTTCTAGGATCAAACGGGCAGCCATAGTGCTCATTCCATATTTCCTCTCTGACAACATACCAAGTATTCTGATTTGGCTCTCCTTTTTCTGTTTTAGAATTTACTGGTTTTAGTGCCTGACCCATAATTTATCCCACAACGTAACATCACAATGCCCCTTTCTGTCTAGTGTTAAATGTGTGTCACCCTTCAACCATCCCGCTCACATAGATAGCTGTTCCTCTAGCTGTTTAAATCTGCATGATTCTTAGTCATTTGGTAACCGAGTTACCTATTGTGGATCACTGTCCACTCTAATCATTTATCTAGGGGCTCAGTATAGGCGTGAACCGCACCTTTGGTTCATATATTTTATAGCGCTCCTCTTGCACTGGGCATTTTTTGAGGGTCTCTTACCCTTCATTCCCTTACTTAATTTAATGCCCATGACTGGCCAGTCTTCTCTCTTCTCTACTTGTGCCTATACCCTCTTGCCTCTAACCTACTTTATCTAGCAGATGTGTACTTCATATATAACCTGTGAACAGCACTATTCTTCCCTTTCTTATCTATAACACTTTGATGGACAGTATACAGCGACAACATAACATATAATCACCAATCAATACAGTTTGATTAAGGGGTGCAAAATAGGTACCCTTTGTCCCAAAAATGCCTTACCGATCGGGGAAGTCTGATAACTCAAATGTAAGCAAAAGGCTTACCTCAGCCAGCTGATTATCAGAAATTCAAGCTCCTCGTTTCGGTTTCTCAGGGTCACCTGTAATTAACCCTCCAAGCAAAGTTCGCCATCTGACCAGGAATTTTATAGATAGGCAAGTCCTATCTTCATATTGATTAGTGGTTCCAAATTAATAATAACTACTGCAGTAGGGAACAGACACAAAAGATATACTCAGCATCTTTCCAAATAACTGTTCTGCTTTTAATGACACAATTGAAGGTTTTTATACACATGATTACGTAGGTATCACATTAATATTACAATTGTACTTGTATGATAACAAGGGGCGTAACATAGGCAGACTAATTCTAATCAGGACTCGAAAGAATGCAAACATGTAATGAAAACATTATTAGTGTCGTGTGCACAATGAGTGCAGTGTGCAATACATACAAAATAGAATACAATTATATACAGAACTTACAAATTTCCATTACATGTCTAACAACAGCAAGTGTGCAAATCCAAACAGTTCCAGTTCCTTGTAGCCTGGTCTAATCCGATGACATTATCTCTTTGTAGTGCACTAATGATCACAAGCTCTTCTTCAATTAAGATCTAATCCTTCTGCTTTAGAATATCAACTTCAAATTCCCTCAATTAGTTAATGACTTGCAGAAGAAGCACCTAATCACACCTGCTCAATATAAAGACAACAGGATGGTTATCTGATAATAATTCTAGGTCCTGAAGAGGCTTTGCTCAGATAATATCTGCACCCGCACTGTGACTGGTTGGTTACAATGACAGACGTGGATCTAAGTTCAGATCGGTGCATAATACTAGCCATAGCAGCCCACACACCTGCTATGGGGCCGGAGGATGAATGGGGGCCCCATAGGGGAAACTCTTGAGGCAAACTGAATATAGAAAAACTTGTCCATTTAGGTCCCATACTCAAGAGATGTAGAGCTCCGAGGCATGGGGTCCCTGCATTTATGTGTGCCAAAAGGCACAAGCGCACCATCCAGGCCTGCTGTCGGTAGCTTATAAACTCTTTGAGGGACTGACAGTTGAATGGTGCACCTAGCAGTACTAACATTTACGGTAGTATGCACCCAGGAATGAATGCCCAGAATGAAAGCAGTCAGACTCCAAGCATTCCTCCCTGGTCACCTACTGCTCAAAGCGTTTGTACCTTCAGGTACACCCTCCAACTGCAGCAGTTGTAAGCCTCTCACAGAGTTTTATAGGCAGCAGGCCTGGATGGTGCACCTGTGCCTTCCTCCCACACCTAAATGCAGGAGCCTCATGGAGCGGGGCTAAACAGCCAGTGTCCATGTGGCTGTAGAGATAACACAAACCTAGCATGGTCTCATTGCAGAGGTTGCTGTTGACACTGACCCTGTACACCCCTTGACATTTCCACTCATGACATAGAGGAACAGGCTTCAGAATTGTAGTTATTCACAGATCCCCTTTTGCAGGCTGTGCAGTAAGGATAATCTGTTTAGCTGTCATAGCAGTAAAGATGTGTAGCTCCCCCATAGTGATAGGTGCATTTTTGTAGTGAGTTTTTGTTAGGAGAGGTAAAATTTAGTCAGGCCTGACAGTAAGTGCAGGACTGATTGTTTTGATCTGGGCTGGGGAGTGGCTCAGGGAGGGATGGAGATTGCAGGAAGGAACACCCCTTGGATATTCCTCCCTTTTTGGAGCTAGAAAGCTCTGGAAAAGGGGATGGATGAGGAGGTGTCACTTTCTGATGTATGACAAGGAACCCTGACCAATCCACAGTCTGGACTGGCAGGGGGCAGGCCTCCTTAAATACAGTGATCTTCCAGCAGGGGGAGGAGAATTCAAGTAGAAGAGTGGAGAATGTAGCAGTGGTGCTGTGGAGGCATCACCGGGAAGGAGCCCCCAGTCTGAGGGGGGTGACCTTGAGGCCTGGAGGCTCGGGTGCAGCCAGGAGAGGAGTCGTCCTCCTGGAGTAGCACAAGGGAGCAGGAGAGCAGCATAGAGACTACATTAAAGGCTCTTTAAAGGATCCACAGTTGTCGGTGAGTGGCACCCCTGGGAGTTGGATGAGAAGGCTGGAACAGACTGGGAGAAGATTGTGGACAGTCTGGAGTATTTGGAGAAGCCAGTCAGGGGAAGGAGGGCCACTGGACAGTGAGGAAGGCCGGAGGGATCTGGAAGATGGATGGGCTGGGAGTTGTAGTTCATCCAATGCCCAGATGGCACCAAAGTACTTAGCTACACAAATGAAGGTCCATGGCTTCACGAAGGGGAGCCTGTGACCCTTACCCACAAAGGTTGGTCTGGAGGTCCTGCTAGCAGTCAGAGTAGGCCTCACCATGTGCTAGCTGCGGTGGAAGAGGAAGTGTCATGGAGGTCTAATAAATTTCCTTTCAGGCCTGTAAAGCCTCGTACACACGGGACGGCGATCGTACGTACGATCGTCGCAAATCGTATGTTGCATAATGTAACTTGCATACTGACTGCACTACACGATCGTACAAGCACAGAAGAACGTTCAGGTGCATGTAATTAGCATCCGGCTGTTCCTGACATGCGTGTTTTGCACAATACAACTTGTTGTACCAACTGCTCTGTACACACGATACAACGGTCTTATGAGCGCTTGTTGGTACGACCAAGTTTTCTAGTCTGCTCATACAACTCCCTTGTACGACCATTGTATGTTCGACTGTTCTAATCGCGCATACGAACGATCGATATCGCATACAACGGTTGTTAGTACGACCTGTTGTATACGATCGTCGTCCCGTGTGTACGAG
The DNA here is from genome assembly GCA_018402905.1 of Glandirana rugosa. Taxonomy (NCBI): domain Eukaryota; kingdom Metazoa; phylum Chordata; class Amphibia; order Anura; family Ranidae; genus Glandirana; species Glandirana rugosa. The sequence goes on from BLSH010531784.1 coordinate 121,695, forward strand.
GCTTTAAGCAAGTAGTGTGCAGGAGAGAAGAAGGAATAGTGTAACGGTCAGCAAGCAGTGTGCTGGAGGAAGGAGTAAAGTAACGGTCAGCAAGAGTATGTGCTGGAGAAAAGAAAGAGTTTATATACGGTGGTGCATCCCACAGTCATCCCTATCCCCACCCAAGTTTAACCCCTAAATAAAACAACAAAAAAACAAAGTGGCGGCCCGTTCAGTGACTCCGGATGTGTGAAAATTGTGTGATTGAGTGCAGCGGGCAGGTGGACCACAACTACCAGCCACCCCCGAGGGGGCACATGGCTACATTTGGGGGCTCATCTGGGATTCACCTGCAAGGATGCCAGTCATTGCCCCTAGCAACCGCAAGAGAACTGAGCCAGGAAATGCAATTGTTTTATTGCCAACGTGAACTGAACTTGGGGAAAGGACTTGTGTGTTTGCCTGCTAAACAGTAAATTTTGATAAGTCTGCCATTGCCCATAGCAACCGTGGGAGCGGCCGTCAATTGCTGTGCTGGGACAGACACTTGCATCATTCTGCACTTCAGTGTCTTTGTTACCATGTGCCATTACCTGTGGCAATTACGCCAGGCGATCACGCCCATGGATTACAAATATGTCCTGCACCATGCTAAGGCCGGACATTATCCACTGGATTACAAATATGCCCAGCGCTCTGCAAAGTATGCCTGGGACTGTTCTTGTTGTTAAAGGGAGAGACAGTTGTGTTACAGGTGGATTTTCCAGCAAAACAGTGGCTACTATAATTTACTGTTGCTACCGGCAACCACGGGAAAAGTCAGCAAGTCGGGACAAGTTCTGCTAGTGTCAGCATACCTGCAAAGTTTCATCCTGCACAAAAGGGGATACAGCTATGTGACATGCTGCAAGCCTGCTTATCAGGATTTTTGGCGCCAGTTCGTCTGGTAACATGGGGGCGGCGCCACGCCCTGGAAGAGTCTCAGTGCTTGCATCCTGTAGCAGACACCATGAGGGTGAGAAATATGGTGGAATGTGGTCGTCCCTTGCCAGCGCTGCCCTGGTTGCCGGATAAGCCGGAGAGGACCCTGATTGACACGGGGGTCTGGTTGGAGCCATGCGGGGTACTCGCATTGGAGATAATTGACGGAGAGGAACGGCTGTGCCTGATCTGCCTGGACTGCCGGATTCCGACAGCGGTCATCACTGCCTGGGCCCGGTATGGCCATTGTGATGAGCCACTCACTCGGTTGGTGTCCGTGCAGCATGGGCCACAATACTATCTGTGGACCTGCCATCAGGAAGATGTGTTCCGCAGTCGCGGAGGTCTCGGAGGGCCGAGTCGGGCCTGATGTCACTACCCAAAGGCGGGGAGGAGTTGTAGCCTTGGGACTCCCCTGTGAAATCGGAGGACAAGGGAAGGAAGGAGGAGGCTGAGTACCGTAAGTACTAATATGTGGGAATCCAGGGTCCCTGAAATGCCGGCTATCACTTACCTCATGGCCATCCCAGCGAGGCTGGAGCAAGCAAGCAGGGGAGGAGAGTCCCTGGAGGAACTAGCTGGGGATGTTGGGGAAAGGGCCATAGACTGGGGGTCACTCAGACTGGTCACAGAGTTCGGGTCTATGGAGCACCTGGTGGAGTGGTCGTCTCCTAGTGAGGGGTCAGAGGAAGAGTGGGTGACAGGAGGTTCACACCCTGGTGATGTCCTGTCGGAGGAGGATGAGTCTGGACCCTCGATACAACCGAGCCCTGCACCAGGAATCCCCAGTATTAGCAGCCGCCTCTTTTATAACAAGCCTTCCACAACCCAGACCAGAGCAGCAATATACTGTCAGCATGTGGTAAAATCCCAGGACACTATAGTATGGCTGGGGAGGGGGAAGGTGAAGAGTTTGCCCAGGTTCTTCCGGTACCAGTGTGAAGTTCAGCGGAGAGTTGCTCTGAAGTGGGGCCTGGACTTCCCATACATGTCGCCCCAGGTCATGGACATTGTAGAGAGCTCCAGAGAGGGGTGCGAAAATGACTTGGGAATACCTCCACGTACCCAAACCATTGCGGGGACCGGATAGCAGCCAATGGGAAAGATTCTTGGAGTTGAAGCAAGAATGGAGTTTGGGCTGGGCTATCCGGAAGGACTGTGTGATGGTCATAAAACCGGTAGAGCCTGCAAGGAGTTATTCCATCTCTGTTTGGGGGGAGGGGGACAAACGGGTGAGATTGCCGGATCCTAACTATTATGTGTAAAGACTGTGACGTAGTACAGCTTATGCAGCGCGCTCTATGGACTGCCGGAGGAGTAGCGGAGTGTGCATTTCTCCCTGAACTGCAGGACAAACTAGCCTGCCACCCTGTGCCCAGTGGAAGAGACTGTTTCACTGCAAGGACACTGGGGTGAAGTTTGTTCCTGTTCCATTACTTTTGAGGACCTGTTGCTCGGGGAGGGGCCCCTCCCATCAGGAACCTTAAAAAAAAAAGAGAGAACTATGGACTTTCTTTGTTTCTGCTCCTGCAGTGGGATCATAACCCCTCACTGGCAGGGCAGGCAGGTGAAAGAGAAGTTTCTTTGATTGTTGCTCCACTGGATAGGGATGGATGAACGGTTCAGCCTGAGCATAAGTTCGGGCTGAACTTCCTCTGTTTGGTCGAATGGCCGAACAAACGGGACGTTCGACCATTTGTTCGGCCCCCCAAACGGACCAAAATGCAATGTGGCACTGAACAATGCATTGCGAGCCCTGATTGGCTGAAGCAGTGAAAGCTTCAGCCAATCAGGGCACAGAGCACTGTCAGAGTCATGATTGGACACAGTCATCATGACTTTATCCAATCATGGTTCATTCCCGCCCCACAGTATAAAAGCATTCTTTCAACGGCAGCCATTTTCAGAGTGATTTCGGCTGGAGAGAGATAGAACAGGGCTCTGTTCAGTGCTATAAGTTAGCTAGTGTGCTATACTGTGCTATTTTGCTTCAATCGTCAGTGTAGAATGTTAGTTTAGTGTCAGTCAAGGGTTAGTGTGAGTGTAATGAGGAGGACCATCATTCAGCTCTGCATAGTGTGCAGCTAGAGTAGGGACAGCTCAGATAGTTTCACTGTAGTGTAGTGAGACTGCGTCATTCATACATACATTAGTGTATATGTAGAATAGGGACAGCTCAAATAGTTTCAGTGTAGTGAGACCATGTCAGTAATCTTTACATTAGTGTATAGCTAGAGTAGGGACAGCTCTGATAGATTCAGTATAGTGTAGTGAGACCGTGTCAGTAATCTTTACATTAGTGTATAGCTAGAGTAGGGACAGTTCAGATAGCGTGAATGTAGTGATGGTTGAACACCGTCTATTTGATTGCGTTACTGCAAGTTTAATGCCATTTACTTCTGTGTGCGTTACTGCCAGTTTAACGCCATATCACAGAGGTTCAACGAGCCCTTCAAATAATGTGTAGTCGTCAGAGTGAAGGTGAAGTTTAACGCCATTTACTTCTGTGTGGGTTACTGCCAGTTTAAAGCCATATAGTTCTGTGTGTGTTACTGCCAGTTTAAGGCCATTTATTTCTGTGTGCATTACTGCCAGATTAACGCCATATAGTTTTGTGCGTTACTGCCAGTTTAACGCCATTTAGTTCTGTGTGCATTACTGCCAGTTTAACACCATTTACTTCTGTGTGCGTTACTGCCAGTTTACTGCCATTTACTTCTGTCTGCGTTACTGCCTGTTTAACGCCATATAGTTCTGTGTGTGTTACTGCCAGTTTAACGCCATATAGCTCTGTATGGGTTACTGCCAGTTTAACACCATTTACTTCTGTGTGCATTACTGCCAGATTAACGCCATATAGTTTTGTGCGTTACTGCCAGTTTAACGCCATATAGTTCTGTGTGCGTTACTGCCAGTTTAACACCATATAGTTCTGTGTGCGTTACTGCCAGTTTAACGGCATTTGCTTCTGTGTGCGTTACTGCCAATTTACCGCCATATAGGTTTTTTTGAGATGCTGACAGTTTAACGCCATATTGTTCTGTGTGTGTTACTGGCAGTTTAACAACATTTACTTCTGTGTGCGTTACTGCCAATTTAACGCCATATAGTTTTTCTTTGCGTTACTGCCAGTTTAACGCCATATAGTTCTGTGTACGTTACTGCAAGTTTAACGCCATATAGTTTTGTGTGCGTTACTGCCAGTTTAATGCCATATAGTTCTGTATGCGTTACTGCCAGTTTAACGCCATATAGTTCTGTGTGCGTTACTGCCAGTTTAACGCCATATAGTTTTGTGCGTTACTGCAAGTTTAACGCCATATAGTTTTGTGCGTCACTGTACGTTTGGCGCATTATATTGCAGTATATTATAGTGTATCCGTGGAGTGTGTCTGTGTAGTGTGAGTACTCTAATTAAAGTGCACCAAACACCACTTTACATTGATTAAAGTGCATCTACATACAGATTTCCACTTCTTCCTAACATTTGCTAATAAGCACCACCCCCTCCCTCCCAATAATGTCTGGGAGGACAAGAAGGAGAGGCAGATATTCCCTTGGCACTGTAAGGGGACCGACAACAAATGTGTCCACAGGCAAAGGTGGATGTGGTGGTCAGTCCTCAGGTAGGCCATCATTTCCTCTGTTTAGTGAGTTTGCCCATGCTATCCAGCCACAGCATGCAGAGGTGGTGGTGGACTGGTTTACTAAACCTTCCTCATCCTCATTATCCTCTGTGACGCAAGCAGAGACAAGTGTGCAGTCCCCTGCAGTTGCCAGAGTGAATAAACCTGTCTCCTTGTCCATATCTATTCCTGCCATAGCCCCAACATCAGCCATGGAGGAGGAGTCAGCTGAGTTATTTGACCACAGCATCAGCCACTTGCGCCTTAATGATGCCCAGCCATTAATGGTTTCAGCCGCAGTGTATTTCCACGTTATCTCCAGTGGTAATGATGGTGGAGGAGATGGAGATGACAATGATGATGATGATGAGGTCACTGATGTGACTTAGGTGCCAGATAGAGCAGAAGAGGACACTGAAGGTGAGTTGACACAACCCCAGGGAGGCCGACATCAAGTAAGAGTAGAGAGCAGACACCCTATTCCATCAAATTCTGCAGTTGTTTTCTCCCGGCCCACTCCCCAAAGCTCAGCTGTCTGGGTCCTTTTCAGTACATCTGCTGCAGATTGCACTGTTGCTATCTGCAAACTGTGTCTCAGGCACATTAAACGTGGCAAAAACACCAGCCATTTGGGTACCACATGCTTAACAAGGCATTTAACGTCCAACAACTCAGCCCATTGGCAATAGCCACACAAAAGGGGCAAAAATCTGTCCCTCCTCCTTACCCACTTCAGTCTGCCCCTGCTATAGTCATTACCTTTCAGCAGCCTCCACTGACAGGGATAATGGTATAGCACAGGGTGTCCCAGGTCCTAGCAGCACATCACCAGCTGTAGACTGTAGCCGGCAAATTTCTCTGCCCCATCTTCTGCAGCAGAAAAAAAAATACAGTCCCTGCCACCGTCATGCCCAGCGCCTAAATGCAAGCTTATCGGGGCATGGCTTAGACATGGCGGAGTGAAGATGTTCCAGATCAGACCTCTGTGATACCTCTGTGCATTCCACAGGAGACCGCCGTTCTTTTGAACCCTAATAGCCCATGTTGAAGCGGGGAAAGGCTACAGGAGCACCCTATACTCCCAGCCACTCGTATATCACCCGCTACCTGACAGTGCGTAAAGAGACCGGGGAGCTGGCAGAAGCCAACATGGTGCCATCACGGGAGCAGCAAGCTGAGTCAGCCCTACAGACACAGGATGCTTCTTCACTTCCACCTGACGCAGCAGACGCTGCATGATCAGAGACATTGCGGCTGGATTCTCCTATAGTATTACCCTGTATAGACTCCCAGGTACAGTCGTTTCACTCCTACAGCATGCACGACCGGGAGCAGGCCGCAGAGCCAGACCTCAGGCAGCTCATTCAAGCTCTTCTCACTAAGGAAGATACAAAAACTGCTGGGAAGCCTGACTGGTGCTCTGAGAGAGGAGATAGAGGAGGTTCACGCCCAAACAGTAGCAGTGGACCACAAGCTGACCCATCTTGAAACCCAGCAATCCTCCTCTGATGCACGCATCACTGCCTTGGAAGACATGCTCCATACCCAACACCACAGGCTGATCCTGCTCCAGTTACAAGCAAAAGACTGAAAATAGGAGCAGGAGCAATAATATACGGATCAGGGGGATTCCAGAAGCCACTGGAGGGTCTGAACTGAGGGGAACAGTGACTGCTATTTTCAACCAGCTATTGGGAAATCCCCCAGATACCAAGATCAAGTTAGATCGTGTGCACAGAGTCCCCACTGTTCGCAACCCCGCCCAGGCTGACCCTCGAGACGTTCTATGCAGAGTGCCCTTTTTCATGATCAATGAGGACATACTCAGGGCAGCATGGCAGAAGGGGCCACTGGATTTTGATGGGGCAGAGATACAGTTATACCCCGATTTGTGCCACCAATGAAGTACAGACGCTGCTTGTTGAGACCCCTGCCGGATCACATACGGTTTTAGGAGCTAAGTACTGATGGGGCTTCCCATTGGCGCTGCTCATGAAAAAGGATGATCGCAGTTTTACCCTTCATGATCTTGCTCAGCTACCAGATTTATTTAGCTTTTTAGGCTCCGAGGCTATTGAGATCCCCAACTGGTTAGACCTCCCTCCACTCATGGAATGGATCCCTCAGCAGCAGCCGAGGCAACAAAGGAGAAGGAGGTCCCGCTCACGACGCTCGCGCAATTACCCAGGGAGCTCCAGAATTTCGAGAGGCCTGACCTTTGTATTCAGACTTTACCCACTAAACTTGGTTCATTACTTTATAGATGGGGTGGCTCTCTCCCTGCTAACCCCAGGTGTCTTTCAGATTAACTTATCTTATTTCTTGTTTAATCATTAGAGGTTATGGGGTTTTCTTTTTCCTTTTTCCGAATAAGTCTACTGAACTGTTGGTGGGGTGATGGCCGAAAGTGACCTGAGTCTCCAAACGATTGATTATTATGCTAAGGATGCTCCAGATAGCCCCCCCCCGCAGGAGTTTTATGGGGAAGTTGATTTATATTTTATATTTTCTGATGCTCAGTTTCTGTGGCCCGCTTGCTGTCCTCACTCCGGGTCCAGTGAAAAGCCTGCATGCTACCTCTATGCTGGATGGCGTGGAGCCCAGGATGGGGGCAGGCATTGGGGCCAATATGTAAAATATATGGGTATACTGTATATGGTTGACTGTGCTGTTATATTTCATGTTTGAGGAATTAACATTACTGGATGGGTTGTAGCTCCCATTGCCCTCTGGGGAACTGGCCCAGTAGTTAAACCTTGCCCTTAGTTGTAGAGCCCAGGGTGATAATGTTATAGTATCAATGTTAGGGATGCATCCTTGCTGGTATTACATCTCCGATTATTGCATTGTTTGACTGCTACCCCCACATTGAGCGCTTCTCCCCCGCACAGAGGACAGTCAGAGGCGTTTCTATTCCTTCGGTCCCTTGGACAGCAGACAGGCCCGACAGTCGTGTTCTGTCTGCTGCCTCTTTGTTTCTACTTCCCAGGGTGCTTTGGGATTCCCATACCCGAATTACCCTTTCTTCTCCTGCTATACTTTTCTACATCCTTTAACTTTCGATTCTAATAACCTCCCTTTAATCCAGGGGGGGGGGGGGGGG